>JAQQSY010007086.1:0-10663 GCA_028646535.1 Procyon lotor
AATTTGCACCCTGCTAACCGAGATAAGAGCTACACATTCCTATATTGGTGACCAAGGTAAAAAAATAATGACCATTTCATACTTAATCATGGAACATATCAACATGATCTGCTAATAAGGGAAACACGATCCTGGCACCATCTAAGCAAGGCTCTTTGATCTGCTTCTCCACTCCCCCATGGCCCACCCTGGGGGAGGGTCTGTGAGCTTACAGGCCTTCCTTCTTAATTAGAAGGGACCCCAGGAGCCTCTGACTAGCCCCAAGCTATTCTGAGCAAAATAAACAGGAAACGGAAAAGAGGGAGGGGAGACAGAAATGTTCACTGACTTTAAAAGATTTATACTGACAATATCCCAAGGAGCTTATGAAATGTATTTTTTCCTTTTTTTTTTTTTTTTTTTTTTTTTTGAGAGAGGAAAGCTGCTGATGAAGAGATAGCTCTCAACTAGAGTTTCATTGACAGTGAAAATTCTTTAAGCTCAGGCTTTTATTGATAGCCCAGTTGCACAAAATAAAATTCATATAAACATCATCTCACATATTAGAACTGGAAAAATAATCCATCTTCCAGTCAACTTTGAAAGAGTCCCATTATTGAGCTACTGAATTACAAGGACAGAATTTACATGTGTTCCCACCCTCAGGAGGGGAAAACAGTGGCGCAGGGGGTGCCCCAAACCTAGCGCCTGATTCGGCTTGATTTCTCCTTCTGGGAACTTGAGTTTCCCCTGGGGGATGTGTGCACACACATGCATGTAATTTTTCTGCAAAAGAGAATATTGCTTTTCTCTTGCCCACATTCCTTCCCTCCATAGCTCCAAAACTGGGGTTCAGTATGACTTTCCACCCACCTGAAAACATCAGAGTGGGTTCTCAGACCAGGGTCTAGCAGTCACTTCCTCCTGTGAGACAGGGTGACTCCATCCTAACCCCAGACCATGCCCCAAAGCATCTGGAGCAAGACTTTGCCCCCAGAGATGCTTCCAGGATTCTCACCTGCTCTGGACAGATACATACTCATCTAGTGTTGGAAACCCCTGTCAATCCCAGAGTCCATCCCCAACATGGCACTGCCGCTTACAACAGTAACAATCTAAACACACCTCATTGGCATTTTAGCCACACCCTTTCCTCGTGAGACCGGTGCTGTAGGATGAGGTTGGGTCAGTATCGATCCCCACCTTTCACCCACCATCCCAGATTCATCTTCCTAAAGCACCACCACTCTGACAACCTCGCTCTTCTCCTCAAAAAGCTGTTCCAAAAATCAAATTGAATGCCTTCAGCCAGGAATTAGAGGTCCTGATGGTCTGATCCCACCTCCACTGCCCTAGCCTTCCTTATGCCCAGCCTCGTTTCAGCTACCCCTCTGTGACCCAGTACCACTATGCACTTCCTACATTTGTGCCTTTTCTCCTCTTCTCTCAGCTCTCACATGGCTGGTTCTGCCAATATCTTTGTCTTTCTCTCCCTTTAAGACCTAGCATAGAGGTCATCTGCTTTATGAGTCTTACCAACTGAACCTAATGTCTTCTTCCCACAACCTCTGAAAGTGCTTCACCTCAATGTGTCTTATGACTTTATAACCTCTGCTTTTGATGGCAGTTATTACAGTGACCTCACCACCCTTACGGACCTGGAGTTCCAGAACTATGTCTGGTTTATGTCTGTGTCCCCAGGACAGAGCCAGTGCTTGGATGTTTGCTCAACACTGGCATCCAGTAAATGAAATTTGAGGGCAAGAAAGAGTGAGCAAGGGAGCCAGTGAAAAATGGGTTTTGTCCAGCACCCGGCTGCCTGCCTTTCTCTCTTTTTCCTTCTCTGAGTGCCTGAGCCATACAGCTTGGCCACAATGCACCCTCATTGTATTTTAGGATAAGGGATATGGTAGGATAATGAGAAAGATACAAGGGAAAGAGCTCTGGTTAGAAATCGCGACACCTGGACTCTGGTCTGGAGTTTCATATTAAGATGTTGGACAAGTAATTTCCCCATTCTGACTTGCATTCTGCTTCTCTAGAATGAGGAGGGCTTCGTATTAGATGATCTCTAAGTCCCTTCTAATTCTGAGTTTTTTATTCTAACCTCTTTCTTCTACCTCTGTGTCCATGACGAGAATATCTCCCCCATTATATAACAGGGTCATAATATAGATTATTTATTGAGGTTTGTAGAGCACTTTTCACTGGCCCATCTGCCATGCTGAAAGTTTCCAGGAATCAATCACGGAGGGTCCAATTTCCAGTGCTGACCCCAGGTCCCCAGTTCTGCTTAAATACAGTCTTGTGCTGACCTCATCCTGATGTTAACCAGAAGTCACATTTCTCTACTTTCAGAATTTTGCAAATCTCCAATTCCTGACCTAATACCTTCTCCTTGAAGGATGCTTCTGGTAGGGACCCCTTTTTTCATCTGCATCGTTCTCTACCCCTGACTGCTAGCTCATTTACCTACGTGGTAAATTGGGTTGTCTGTAGAAGGAGATCAGTTCGAAGGGCTCAGGAGTGATTTCAGAAGGCTGAGTGCTCATTAGCTCATTCCCAGTGGAGGAGTCGGAGATCTTGGAATAGGCTTCCACTGCAAAAGAAGCAGCATCAAATGGCCCAAAACTTCAAGGCAGAAGAAGAGCAAGTAAAATTAATGCATCAGAAGGAATGCCTGAAACAATAAAATGGTGCTATGCTTTTATGCTGACAGTAAGCCTCATGAATACAGGTTTCTTGTAGCTCACTTGGCCTGTGCTACTGGAATTAGGCTTGGCTTGCCCCAGAGGGAAACTCTGCCACAGGCATGGCACCTGGGGGATTTGTAGGGCTTTCTTTGTGGGGACCAGTTACAAATTCACAAGACTCATAGACTCAAGAGCTGAAATGGATCTTAAGAGATGATTGAGTTCAGCCAACCCTTCTTACTCTGTTTTATAAACAAGGAAACTGAAATCCAAGAAAGTTAATGCTTCACATAAGATCACCCAGCTAGTAACCAAAGGAGCAGAAGCCACGAATGTGTCACCCAAATGCTGCCTCTCCAAGCCACCCACCTCTCAAGGGAAACCTTGAACTGGTCAGAACTATTTGAGATTGTAGAGCCAACCCATACATTCCTGAGAAACTCTGATTCGGCCATAAATTGAAGGCCAAGTTGGCTTGAATGCGATTTGGAGAACTCAGGTCAGCTTTTATTTGAACTGTGGCCTGTCAGGTGGCCTGAGATACCCCAGAGTGCACCCTGGTCCGTGGGATGTGGAAACACCCTACGTGGATGTTGACAAGATGGCACTGATGTCCTTGCTCCACTCTTGGCGCATTTACAGAGGTAGTGACTATTGAGGCCATCCCTCCACTGGGATGTAAATCCCGCAGAATGTCTTAGCACCTTAGTTAGGTTTCTGATACTGGTTACTCTTTGGGGTTAGGTAATCCCCCCTATTTTTCTCCAGTTTCCTGTGAGACTTCATTAGTTGTTCCCATTACAGGCTGGTGAAAACTCTATAGCTATCATCTCTACTTTAACTTCTTTAGAAGACAGTTGAAGTCAAAGAATTGATTATTTAATAGTGTCTACACACAACTGGCTAAAGCACTCTCCATGCTTATCTCACGTGATCTTTACAACCACCCTTTGAAGTAGGTGTTTTCACTCCCATTTTACAGATGAAGACCCTGAGATGCAAGGACATAGTGCTGGTAAGTTGGGGAGCTAAGGGGAGAACCTTGGTCTGCCTAACTATAAAGCACAAGTCCCAAATTACCATTCTCTTGCCTCAGGCTTTGCTTTTTGCAGAGATAATCTAAGAACGGGGAAGGAGGGCTAATGTCTGTGAAGAAGGTGAGAAAGGCCTCCAGCATTACTGACTTTGGTGCCGTTGGTCTCGATAGCCGGCCCCAGAGATGCTGCTGGTCCTCCTCTCTGGACACACCTGCAGAGTCACCCTCTCTGTCTCTTGCCAGGCTCCTTCCTCCTCCTCAACACCTCCGCGAACTCCAAGCACACCATCCTGAGCCCATGGATGAGGAGCAGCAGCGAGCACTGCAGGCTGGCTGTCTCCGTGCATAGGCATCTGCAGCCTTCCGGGAGGTACGTGGCCCAGCTGCTGCCCCACAACGAGCCTGGAAGAGAGATCCTCCTGGTCCCCACTCCGGGAAAGCATGGGTAAGTCCTTCCCCATGTCCAAAAGTGATTCCATAAAAGGCCATTTGGCTTTGGGCTGCAAATTTCCAGAGTCTGTGACATCTACTTAAAACTCACCATCGTCCTTTAATGGGTAGGGTCCAGATTGAGCCATTACTGCTAATATTCCCAAGGTAGTGTCTCGGGCACTGATCTGTGGGGCCCTCTGGCTGCCCAGGCTGGTGGTCCTTCCAGAGGCCAGAGGACCAGCTGGCAGAGTGGGCATTTAATGAGTGGGTGTTAAGGATATTTATTTCCCAAAGTACAGATGGAGCCAAAAGGAAACAGCCAAGGGGAGTGTTAAAAGGACAAAATGAAAGTAATTTAATATGCTGGAAACTGGGTTTTACCAGCAGGACTCTGGTGGGAGGGGAAAGAGCAAACTATTAGAGGCACCCAAGCAGGTCCGGCAGGAGTGCGAGACCTCAGAGCAGAACTGGTCAGAGACATCACAGTGGTATCAATCCCGTGGAAATCGGGACAAGCTTTGTTCCAGAACCTCTCAGGCTTACAAAGTCCTGAAGTTACACCAGATGCCCAAGTCAGTAAGCTTCCAGGAGATACTTGATTGCTCACTCAGCAATCTGCTGATCCTCTAGAAGCAGTGACATTGGAAAGCAAACTTGAACCAGGGTATCTGCATGGTTACCTATTTTCCTTATTCCATAAGAATAAATACCATCGTAAAACCCCAGATTTGAGGGACCTACAATCTGAATACTTACTATAATCTACAAGGCTAAAGATTCTCCATGACATGTTGACAGAAGAAAGACCTCAAATTTCTATCTAGGCTTAGACTTCACTTCCTTCTAAGAAGATACCCTTCAGCAGAGTCCTATCTGAACATGGTGTTACCCATTCTTTATTTATTTATTTTTTTTGGTGTTACCCATTCTTCACCTCCATGATGTGCTGGGTCAGGAAGGGCAGTACCTGTCTACTGCCTTTCCAACAAAACTCTATGGCCTCCTTAGTAAGTTCTTGAAATTCTCTACCCTACTCTCCTATTACTGACCCACCTGTATTTAGTTATGCTTCAAAGACTTGCAAGCTGCTACCGTCCTGGCAGGAATAAAGGCTTGGCTTCAAGAAGGATGCTGTCCCCATACCTAAACTCCTCTCCATCTTCTTGTCTCTAAAATGCCTTACTGGGCTCTATGGGAGGGTCCCAGCGCCAAGTGCCTCTTGCTCGGTTCACCAGAAGTTTGAGATGTTGGGCATCTGGGCTGCCCACTGTTTTGGATGAGCTGTCCTCTGGGCCAGACTTCCCTCCAGCGTGGCCTTCCTTTCTTGTGAGAAGCCCAGATGGTAAGGCCTCCCACCCATGTGCAGGGGTGGGGGTCCTGGCCTCGTCTCCTGGGCCTCAGTACCTGTTTATTCTGACTTTTGCAGTCAGCACTCTTGCCGCCCTGAACCCAGCAGAGACCAGACGGTGCTGCTCAGGGCTGCCGAGATTCATATTGTCAATCTGTTCAAGTGTGTGACTGGGGACTGGGAGCCTTTGATGTCACAGGCAGAAGTGAAGTTCACAGTCTCCCTGAAGTGCAGGCTGGGAATGTGCGTGGGTGTGAGGGAAGGGTGACGGAGGGATTTCAGCGCTTCCTGAGTAGCAGAGCCTGGTCCCCTGGATAGCATGGGCATACCAGAGCTCCTCTCTACCACTAGCCATGGGGCCTTGCAAAGACGTTTCCCATCTTTATCTTTCCATGCTTGCTACTACTCCATAAGTTACCATTTCACAGATGAGAAAACTAAGGCAGGGAGTGGAAATAGGAAGTGATCTGGCCCAAAGTAGACTCCAGGTCTCCCCTTTCCTCATTCCTGCACTTTCCAGGAAATACATAGCCTCTCAGCAGGAATTCAGGGCGAAAGGGTGGGATCAGGAAAGAGGACATGGAAAGTGATGGAATCTTGCAAAAAGAAGTGATCTAGTTTCTTTGGTGCATTGGGACAGATGAGCACGGGGGGCATGTGCCCTTTGCAGAAAGTGAGAATAAAAGGAGGAAGGCAGCACCGTGCAAGCAGGCTGTGAAGCCGCCATTGCTATCAGCCTCCAGGTCGGCCCTCCTGGCCATTGCATCGTATTCCCGAGGCGACTCCCATCACCAGAGTTGGCCTGCCCCCTGGACAGTGGGAATTGAGGCAGGAGAAGGGAAGCAGGTTTGCCGGGACAAGCCCGCGTACTTGATGGCTCTACCTGGGGCTGCCCTCCGTCTCCAGGGGCTTCGCCTCAGGCTGGGCTCCGTGCATCTCCAGGCAGAGATGCTCTCGCCTGGCCCTGGCAGAGCCATCCTGGAGCTTGAGGATGAGCAGGAGTGATTCCAAACAGAAACTAAAGCTGCTGGAGCCAGCCTCCTCACCTCGAGCAAAATCAATGGAGTGAGGGTAGAAGGAGGCAGCTGAAGGGGCAGGCCATGACGCTTGGCTGCCCCAGGCATCTTGGCAAGCCGCAGGGCACGGGCACCCGTCCAGTACCTTGCAGGGTCCCCAGCATTTGTGTCGAGCTGGGTTGGGGTTGTTCAGTCTCTGCACCATTGACATATGGGGCCAGAGAATTCCTTTTGTGGGCGCCATCCTGGGCCTGGCTCCCCAGCTTCTCGGGCCTCTACCCACTTGATGCCAGGAGCACCTTCCTTGGTTACAGCAACAAAAGTGTCTCCAGACGTTGCCAGATGTCCCCTGCGGGGCAAAGCTGTCCCGTCTGAGAACCACTGAACTAGCTTGAACATTTTGGAGCTGGGAGGAACCCTGAAATGTACCTGGTTCAACTTTATCAGTTCACAGGGTTGGGGACTGAGGCCCAGGATGGGGAGGGGACTTGCTCCATGTCATATGACGCATGTCAGTGTTGATCGACAGGTGTCTTGAGCCCTTTATTCATGTCTGTGTGCCAACCTGGGTTACAAAGATGTGTAAGGCCCAGTCTCTATACTCAAGTGATAGTAACTACTGCTAACACTTAATAATGTTTTCTAGATGCGCTAACCAGTCAACACTGTGCCTTTTATGTGCATTTTCTTTTTGACAACACCGTGAAGCAGGTACTGTTACTATCTTCCAATTCACAGATGGGGAAATGCAATGAGGTCAAATAACCTTCTCCGAGGCCACCAGCTAGAGGGGGCACGGGAGTCTGAACCCAACTGGCCTGACTTAAGACTATTTTGCCCATTGCTGGAAGAGCTCAGTTAGGCCATGGCAGTGAGAAAGAAAAATTAGTATACTAGGAATCAAAGCTCTGATTTAGGTCCCAGTGTCCCATTCAGTAGTCAGTTCAGGGAACTGTGATTCGTTGGGTACTTCCTCTACGTTGGGGACTGTACAGGTGCCTGAGGTACAGAAGGCCAGCCTTTGATGGTCCCTAAGAGGATGTTCCATGAATGAGCTCTGTGACTTCAGGTGAATCCCACCCCCTGCCAAGCGTCAGTTTCCCCATCTGTGAAATGGGGATGAAGATGCCAGCTTCGCTCCGGTGGTACTGTGGGGTCAGTGTAATAAAGGGTTTGACACACGAAGCAGGAGGCAGATGTGAGAGGCCATTATTTAATACCCTAGTCTGCTTTGTTCCACTCAGAACTGGGCATCAGAGAGGACTGAGACTCCTCTGCTCTCCGATTATGGGATCAAGGCCCGTCTCAAGAGTCCTTTGGTTTTGAGACCCGGGGCAGCTTGCCTCCCTGAAGCTCACTCCCTTTAAGGTCAGAGATGACCCAGCAACACAGTGCTCAGAGCGGCGAGGGGGACAGACCTAAATCCCGGTGGTGATGACGGTGAGGATAGAAATGGACAGAGCACGTGGCCTGGGGATTGCCATTTGCGAAACAGCATCAGCATTTGTAGTAACACGGGAGGAGGCTGTCCCGCACAGTTGGCTGGGGAGGGCTTGACTCGTAGGAAGGAGTGGGCTGAGGAGGGACAAGCCTGAGGCCACTGAGTTCCCCAGAAACCGAGTCGTGAGCAGGAGGTGCTGTGCTGGGGGGGGCGGGGGCAGCAGCCTGCCTGGAGGTGCTGGAGGCAGGGGAAGGCCATCCAGGAGCCCCAGCAGCTGCTCCCTTCCTTGTCGCCTGGAAAACAGCCACATACATGAGGTCTTGTGAATCACGGGGCTTGAGCAACCGCATCTGCCAAGGCGGTGTGGCTTTGGCCGGAGTCCCCCAGGGGACACACAGTGACGAGTGCCCAGTCTGCTCATCTGCTTTCATCTCTCCTGCCAGGATGGCCACGGGAGCAAGGCAGTGGAGAAATGCTCTGTCCAACAGCCCGGCCCTGCCGGCTCCAGAGTCCAGCAGGCCTAGGATGTCTTCACTAGAAGTCAGAGGTCACGAAGTCCCCATGCGTTGAATGAATACGATAATCCCTCTTTAAAGGGGTGAGCTAAGAGACGGCATGAGGACAGTGGTTTGCATTGTGCCAGCTGTAGTAGTAGGGACCTGACACATGCTAGATGCTTTGCTAGATGGTTTCCAGCACCGTTCTGTGCATATCCCTCCCGTGGGATATGTGTTGGGAATACGCAGCTGAGGGCATGGGCATGGCTTTCCGAGAGCATCCGGTCAAGTAAGGAAGATTCAGCACGTGCTCGGGCAGATGGCTTTAAATGGGGGCCTGGAGAGAGTGGGAAGCTGAGCTGAGCTTCTGCATTGCCCTGCCTTTCTGCGGAGAGTTGATTTCAAAGAAAGAACAAGGGCAGCGGTGGGCGGCGTGAACTCGGTGCCCTCCTAGACTCGAGACCACAAGCTCAGGGCCTGGGGGCGGGGTGTTGGGGTCTGTAGGAGCATCTCCCTCCCTCCTTCCCAGACACCCACAACTCTTGCTTCCTCTCCAAGCACACGGCTTTCTCCCCAGTGTCTGGGGACTTGATTATGTGTGACCGGAACTACACAGTGTGTGGAGGGAAGAATTGGGCCCTGAGGGGATAGAAGTTGCCAATCATTTGAATTACTAATACTTGAAAAGACGTTTTAAACCTAAAGGATTTGGTAAGACTCGAGCTTGAGCCAAGATAAGCCATCAGGGCCATTGAATAGCACAAACAAGGTTTATTCCAGAAGGGGCAGAGAAATAAGGTTCCCCTCAGCACAAAGCTTGACCTTTCTGCAGGATTTTGACCCCCCCACCCTCAGAGGAGGCATGAGTTCCTTCTCCTCTGTCAGTGTTCTGATGGGCAAAGAAGCCAAGGCCGAGAGGCATGACATGATATCATGGACAAAAGGCACGCTGCTGGCCAAGCCAGGACCTGCGCGCATGTCTGCCCTCCAGACCCGCCCTCCTGTACTCCCGTCTGTCTATATCCTGGCTGAACAGCTGCATCAAGAAACCCTCAAACTCACTGCCCTTGGCTTAAAATCTGCAGCCACTAACCACCCCCTCCACCCCCGGGTAAAGAAAAACCCATGTCTGTGCTGGATACCCACACGGCTTCCACATTTATTTAAACCCATCAGTTCTGACCAAAAATCCCAGCTTTCAAAGCCAGAACCATCCTGATGGGAGACCTGCCCAAGTAATTTAATCCACAGCAGTATTGACTTGTGGGCTCGGAGGCGCCGTATCAGCCCCAGCTCCCCTACCCATTTGCAGCTCCTCCTGGCCTCAGTTTCTCACCTTCCAAACAGGAGATTCCCACTGTAGTCTGTCCCCTTCCTCATCCTGCCAGGGCAGACACCTCATCTCAGGGACCCCTCAGGACGGGAGTGGCAGGAAATGATTTTCCGCACCCTAGGGTCCCCAGTTGGGCTTCCTGGACAGTTCCATCTCCTGACACAAAGACCTTCTGCCGCCCACATGCAGAACCCCGAATTGTCCTGTAAATAGACCGGCTGGTCTCGGCAGGCAGAGCGACGTTTCACCTCCCAGCAGGGTGACGTGGAAAGATGCCACGAGGCATTCACTTCCGCAAAGTTGCCCAACCGACGAGCTGTCAGCTGGGGCCGGGGGCAGGTCTGGCCAGCACGGGGCAAGTGGGGGGCCCGCAGCATTCAGCGTGCTCCGGCCAAAGTTCTCACGTCCTGCCTACATGATAAACGGGATCAGGAATAAAAAAGGTGATCATTTATTGAAATTGATGCCCTCGAGTGGCGGTGTCACAATGATTTAATTTCAGGCCCAGCATTTTCTCCCTTTCAAAGTCATTCAGAGTGTCGGCTTTTCTCTTTTTCCCCTTGGTCTGAATAACACACTAATAAATATATAATAAGGGCTTTAATGTCTGGGTGATTTACACTAAAAAGAGAGAGCCATTCAGAGGCTTTAAAGATAATTTTTAAAAGCCTTAAAACTCACACCCAGGCTTGTCAGGGGCCTACTTCCAGGGCACCTGCCCCCCGAGAATGGTCATGCAGGTTGGTGTTCTCTGAGCACAATGTGGTCAGGAGACGTGGGTGTTACGTGTGCTTGGAGACAGCTCCCACCCACCATGTGAGTTTAGGCAAGTCTCTGAATCTCTATGAGCCTCAGTTTTCCTATCTGTAAAATGGTAATCATAGGCAC
>JAQQSY010007087.1:0-10662 GCA_028646535.1 Procyon lotor
TGGAATATTATGCCTCCATTAGAAAGGACGAATATCCAACTTTTGTATCAACATGGATGGGACTGGAAGAGATTATGCAGAGTGAAATAAGTCAAACAGAGAGAACGAATTACCTTATGGTCTCACTTACGTGCTGAGTGTAAAGGAAAACATGGAGGGCATTGCGAGAAGGAAGGGAGGGGTGAATGGGGGGAAACCAGAGGGGGAGATGAACCATGAGAGACTGTGGACTATGAGCAACAAACTGAGGGTTTTGGAGGGGAGGGGGGTGGGAGTTGGGTGAGCCTGGTGGTGGGTATTGAGGAGGGCACGTATTGCATGGAGCACTGGGTGTGGTGCAAAACAATAAATCTTGTAACACTGAAAAAAAATATTAAAATTAATAAACAAAACAAAACAAAACAAAAACCAAAAACAATTCAAGAAAATAAGTCAGGCAGTTTAAAAATGAATTCACCATACAGCTCGATTCTGCATTCATAAATGTAATGATGTAATGCAATTAAAGACATTATTTAGTAGCAGAAGCATATGGGAAAAGCCTGCAGCTATAAACTGTGGTTCTCTGGGGCAGGGGCAGGAGGAAGGTTAATCCTTGGGACCCCATCTAACCCACGGCACAGTTACCCTGCCTTTGATTACAGTTATTCCCTTCTTTCTTTCTTTCTTTCTTTTTTTTTTTTTTTTGTATTGCTCAGGCACATCTGTCTTCTGGTACCTTGTGCTCGCCCTCCCTGCCTGCTTTCTCCTTGGACTGAAACTCTTTTCTTTCCTCTCTTTCTGCCTCTTGTTGGGATTTTATGTGTGTGTGTGTGTGTGTGTGTGTGTGTGTGTGTGTGTGTGTATAAAATATATATATATGTTTTTGTATCAAACTCATCTTTTTTTTTTCTCACCTGTAACAACATGACCAGTGAATTTCTGACATTGGCACTTGTAGTTCTGTTGATGGTCTTGAGTGTCTGGTTTTGTAGCTTTCTACCAGGTGAATAGCAGTGTAATAAACAGCTTAAGAGGCCCTGCTCCCATGGCTGGACACGACACACCAACATACCAGTGCAGTGGCCTTACTTCTGGTCTTACTAAGCCCCGGAGTCCCTGGTGATGTACACTTGGATTACTCAAACAAGTCTGATGGACGCTAAATCAGACAAATTTAATATGATGTCCCAGCATCAATGCCACGTATTTAGTCACTCACTATTATTCACTCTTATTCAGTAATATTCCTGTAGTTAAGTGATGGGAGACTAAGGTGGGGGAACAGGAGGGAAAACTAGTAAATGTCTCAAAGGGAAGGTCGAGGTTAGAAGCCATGGAAAGTGGCTTCAGGAGCATATTGTCTGATCATAGGTAATCTTAGGATATCCAAAGTAAAATAAAATCTTCAGGAAACTTATTGTTCAAATGTGAACATGCAGATAGTAATATCACTGTTTGGGTTTCTCCAAAGTGATATAAAAATAAGTGCTGTAGCTAAAGACAGCCTATATACATAGGGAAGGAATAAAGAGAACAGCATTTGAAGAGGAGCCCTGACAGTCTTCATTAGGTACAATGCTAAATGTTCATCCTGATAATAGAATGTTCAGGGTGATTATTTGGTCTGTTGAGTAAGCACAGCCAGAGAGAACATAGTAAGTACTCTATCTTGTTAGTGAGAACTTAATATTCATGGGAATGTAACGCTCAAGGTCCTGGGGGTCGATGAAAGGGCAGCTCTGAATCTGTGAGACTGCCATGTGGCTCTAGGTCTCCCAACAAGTGATTGATGGGCCCCCTGGGGTTCCTCTGCTTTCTTGGGGACATTCTCAGGACCCCTCATGAGACCTCTCTTGATAGCTATGAGTTGAAGGTGGTGCAGGTGGGAAGATTTTATGTTTGAATTCGTTTGAATCGAGAGGCAGGCTAAGGTTAGGGATGAATGCAAGGAGAAGTAGTAGATTAAAAGGTGCTTCCTGGTCTGGGACAATCCTCTATCCCTGCACTGGCTCAGGCAGCTTAGGAGCCAATGTGAATTCTTAGGAGGAGTCAAGGGACTAGTGCTTGGACTTCTGAAGGCACATGGTCCTTTGCCAGGAGGCTCTGGGGGGAGTGGATTGTGTTCCAGCTAGTCCAGTGGAATAGGCCCATGTCCTTGCTGCTAATATAAAGAATTGCTCTTGAATGCTTTGGTCCTAGTATATGTACAATGAGATATGCTTGAAAGGTGTCCAGAGGCCCTGGACATGCAGATAGTAATATCACTGTTTGGGTTTCTCCAAAGCGATATAAAAATAAGTGCTGTAGCTAAAGACAGCCTATATACATAGGGAAGGAATAAAGAGAACAGCATTTGGAGAGGAGCCCTGACAGTCTTCATTAGGTACAATGCTAATTGTGGCTTTCCTAGGGTTTGGTCTCTGACTAGTCTCTTGAGCCTGTTTTGTATCTTTTATAGTGTTTTCACAGTGGAGTTGTGGCATTGTCATTCTACCCTCTTGTGTTTTTCGGTTGTGGTACAAATAAAAACAAAAATAATAATAACAAATAGCTTCTAGGAAAGGTATCAGCTATGCCTGCTTTGTGTCATGGCATTTCCACAATTCATAATTCACCTGTATTTATAAGGTCTTGCTGTGGAATAGTAATCACAGTGGGTAGCTCTTAACCACCAGTACTGCCTACTCTGCAAGGTTTAGTACAAAAGTGCTTACATAAGAGAGTGGATTCTGTCCATTGGGCAGCCCAATTCATGGTCCAACTGTTGTTTTCCCCAGTGACTGTCAAAGGATAGATTTGGTACCAGGCATATTCATTTCAGTGTCCAACAGAATGAAATGAATGTCCTGGACCATTATTTTCAGAGACCTCTCTGCATTGGTTGAAAAACCAATTCACAGTATTTAATAGTATGCCTTTGTGTTTTCATGAATACACTTTGATCCCTGCATGAACTTCTGTTCACTTTGCACTACTTCTCTGTTTGCCACTTTGGAGGAAATGTGGTTGATGCTACTTAGGTAGCACCTTTTTTTTTTTTTTTAAAGATGTTTGTTTGTTTGTTTGTTTATTATTTTCCAAGAGAGAGCAAGCTCAAGTGGGAGGGAGGTGCAGAGAGAGAAGCAGACTCCCCACTGAGCAGGGAGCCTGATGTGGGGCTCCATCCCAGGTTCCTGAGATCATGACCTGAGCCGAAGGCAGATGGTTAACAAAATGAGCCACTCAGGCACCCCTTAGACAGCATTTCTGAAGTAGTCTGATGTGAGTGCTGATTTACATAGACATGGTTTGCCCATTTTCTTCCTGGACTCTTCAACTCAGAAGTAATTATAACTAAATTTCAGGATTTGGTTTGGAACATTTTTTATATTTCTGTCACTTCATGCATAGATGTTAATATTTCTGCTGTGTTCTCTTACTAGGTATTAAACTTCTTGGGAAAGTATATATCGTTTTTTTACAGCTTTTCAGAATACTTAACTGTCATCGTCATTCTTATTCATAAGCGTTCATTCAATGGCTCCTTACCTGTGGTCTAGTAAATAGTGATATAAAAACTGGAATAATGTGGATACTATGTCCTCTAATCAACAAAAATTGAAGACTCTGATATCATGACTTTCTCAGCAAATGCTATCAACTTCTTGGACTGTGTATAGTATTGTATACATACAGTATATTTTAATATTAGTGATATGACATATTAAAAGTAACTTAAAAGTGAACTTATTTTATGGTAGATGAGGTGGATTGTCTCTCAACATCAATTCCAAACCCCTACTAGTGTACCCTTTGGTCCAGCAAAGGCTGGAAAGTTACAGGACAATGTCCCAGACTTCCTTGGAGATAAAGCAGTGAGTGGCCCTGGGATCTCACTGATTGGCCCTGACCACTGGCTCAAATACCAGGGCCCAGTCAGTAGCTGTGTTTAGAGGAAGAGTGTGGGAAGTCCTGTGTGCTGGTGAAAAACATGGGAGCCATCATGTGATTTAGAAATAGATGGCATTTGACACTGGGTCGATAGCTTCTTGACTGGCTCCTGATGATAGTGACTTCATACTCCAGCCTCCTTCCTGTAAGTGTTCCTACTTGAGGTGATTAGGAACTGGCATTGTCCTAGGGTGGCAAGCAGCTGCTCACAGAAGTAGTGGTTCTTATGGTGGCCCAATTCTGAGGTGTGCTTTGGGAATTATTTCCGAAGGCTCAGCTTAGATATATTTCTTCAGTTGTCCCCAGTGATTCTATAAGCCATTTAATTATCTGCATAAATTTTCTTCTTAAAATAGTTAGGGTAGATTCTATTCTTTTTAACTTTACCATGGTGGATATCCAATTGGGCCATGTACTTCCTCTAAGATTTTCCAAAGTCAACTCATTGGCCATTATATTATTTCATGGAAATTGTGGAAGTATACCACTAGAAATAATCACAAATACAATTGGGTCTTTTTTCAAGCCACTCCATAATGTTTACACATACCTCATATTTTCCCTCTAATTAATAAGTTACTGTTGGTGGTTTCTCCAGGCCCATTAACTTGCCTTATAAAATGTCCCTTGAACTGTACTTTGAAGCCCAACAAAATTGAGTTGTTTGAGATAGAAAAGCAGGAGCAGGCAAAAGTGCAGAATCTTCACAGGAAGTGTTTTGCCTCCAGGGTCCTGTCATTGAGACTAGAGATTGAAAATACCAGTATTTTTTCAGTGTTACAAGATTCATTGTTCATGTACCACACCCAGTGCTCCATGCAATATGTGCCCTCCTCAATTAAAAAAAAAAAAAAAAGAAAATACCACTATTATAGTGGATATCTATGGCTGCTCATTTCTATGCATTAAGGCACAGGGCTAATTAGAGGCCAAGGTGATGGGTCCTGTCGCCAGGTGACACCATTAGATGTTGCTCTCTTCCAGGGCCTCAGCCTTAACTCTTTTGCCAGGTATGCTCATACTGCCTGACTTTGAACAGAGAGAGAGAGTGGTAGAAAGTTGGCAACAAATTCTTTCTCTCGATGCTTTAGTGATGGTGGATCAACAGTATCACTTTCATACTTAAAGGTCGGTATCTTCTAGTAATCTCCAGAGAAGAGACAGAAATGCATTCTGTTAAGTAATCGTGAGCCTTGCTAGGCTGTACACACAGGCAGAAAAGGGAGTTTGTTACTTTGCTGTAGGAGAGAGTTTTTATCATCAGGAGAAATGGTATGCAGAAGGGGGATAGAAAAGAGCATATAGGAGCATTTAATTCACAAGAGAATAGGAGTTTGTTTTTATTTACTTACTTATTTTTAAAGATTTATTTATTTATTTTAGAGAGAGAGAGGGAGCCTGGGGTGGGGGAGAGCAAAAGGAGAGGGGAGAGAATTCTAAGCAGACTCCACACTGAGCGTGGAGCCCAACCTGGGGTTTAATTTCATGACCCTGAGATCATGACTTGCGTTGAAACCAGGAGTCAGACACTTAACCGACTGAGCCACCCAGGCACCCCCAGAACAGGAGTTTAAAAGGGATTAGAAGATTGGGTGGAGCAAAAGTGGCCCAGGAAGGGGAGAGGCTATACTGTTTAATAATTATAGATATGAAGAATACAGACTCCTTTCCACATAGTGCTTTAAATACAACAAAGGTTTGATGTCTCATGTCAAAAGATGTCTGGAAGCAGGTAGTATGGAGCCGGCATGGCAATTCTAGAAGTTTATCATGGACCTAATTTCCTTCTATTTCTGTTACCCACTTTCTAAACACATGACTCCAGTTCTCAAGGCCAACTCACAGTCCGAATTTGCTGCTGGAGTTTTGGACATCACCACCGCATTCCAGACAGTAGGAATGGAGAAGACCGCTTCTTACTGGAGGCCCATGCAGTACTTCCTTTAGCATCTTATTGGCCAGAATTTAGTCCTGTGTCTTGAATAGCTGCTAAAGAGACTAGAGAATTTAGTCTGTTTGGCCAAGCAGCAGTGAGTCTAGTTACAATTGGGTCTTTGTTAGGAAGAAAGAAGGAGAAAGTGGGTATTCGTTGGGCATCTAGTGATCTCTGCTACAAAGGTTGAGAGCTTTGGGACTGTGCTGCTGTTGACTGGGGCATTCTGGCTTTGTGCAGGGGCCCTTTTCTCTACCCCAGAGGTGGAGTTTCTTACTTTTACTTCTTTCTTTTCCTTGATCCAGGAAGCTGGGACAGTTTCCAGAGAATAGTGTCAAGAAGGGCTAAGCACATACATGGATGGCTGTGTGAGATCAGAAATGGTGCCCAAGATACTTTTGCTTGCATGATGGTGATGTAGAGTTTAATTGATTGAAACCGTAGCAGGTATAAGTGGGAATTCTTTGGCATGTAGCCTGTGAGCCTTGTCTGGTTAATACCCTTGTACAAATGCCTTCAGTGGCTAAAGCTCTAGAAAAGTTCTGGGAAGAGGACAGGGAGTAGGAATCTTTTTGGGCTTACAGTTACGGGGAAGTGTATTAAGGTATTTTAAAGCCACAGAATCCTAATCCTGAGTAAAGACCCTTTGACTACTACAAAGAGCCTAAATTATGATTTGTCTCAAATCAAAATTTGTCTCAAAGAGTTGAAGAAAAAAATTTGAAAATTAGTTTAATTGATACATACTTGAAAAATCAGGCCATCCCACAATGACCATCTTGCATTCCTGCACGTCAGCAACTTCCGGGTGCTGAGCAGTGACTTTCCTTTTGGGCGGGGCCTGCATTTACTGGCTCCCGGCCATCCACACATTTGTGATACCGTATGTCTGGCCTGCTTTTCACTTCTTTATATAACCTGCTGGACATCTGTAAACATCTAGGCTTGTACCCCTTTGTCAGGATGACCAGGAGTTAACCAGTACTGGGGAAGGGGTAGGTTGCTGGTTTGCCTCAGTTGCTGAGTAGGAAGAATGGGTAGAAGACTCCTGGCCTGGAGAGGCAAGAAAGGGTGTTGTTGAAAACCGGGGACTACAAGGAAAGCACCTGACAAGGGTTGTGGTTTGTCCTGTATAAGAACTCCAGGGTTCATCTCTGGGAAGACACGCATTTGCACTCCCAGGTATCTGGTATCTCAGGAGTATGACTGAATCAGCTCAGATCTTTCCGTGGTTTACAAAGCTGGAGTCAGGATGTGATTGTGTTTTGTAGCCGAGTTGTTCCCATACAGGTGGAGTGAATTCCTATGGTGTTTTGAAACGATAATTGGCCAGGGCATTATTTTCAGAGTAGCGATTTTAACAGATTGTGCTATTTGGAAACTTTCCCTACAATCTCCAGGAATTACTCTGTAACCTATTCAGGAGGTTTATTCTAGTGGCTCACTGGCTAAGCCTATATTCCACCTATATTCCACCTGTTGGCAATATGTTCAGTGACATTGTTACCTGAATGTTTGTGCTGGGCATTAAATTAAAAAAAAAATGAGATACACATAACTGTCTCCCAAGCCACCCTTGACCCAATGCAATTCTGTGTTGCAACCTTAAAAAATTTTTTTTGCAACCTTAAAAATTCATTTGAAAACCCCTTTAATCTGCAAAAGATGAACGAGAAAGAACTGTTAAAAAACTGTAGGACTCAGATACTTATTTGTGAAAAGAGATAGTGAAGTTCTTCAGACAACATTGGACTGAATGACTTAAGGAAACATTGTTTTCATCATTTGAAGGTTTTATTTAGGGACCACGTTCATACATCTCAAGAGCCCCTTTCTCTTCTCCCAGCCCAGAAGTCACTCGATTGGTATTTGCATCCTTGGACTTTGGCTGGAAATGAAATCTTTTTGCTCTGCCTTAGTAAATGTCAACAGTTTAAGTGGCATCATTCTTATCTCTAAATGTGCCCTACTGCTGACTGCTACAAATAAGGAAAAAGGAAAATAAAACCTATTTGCTACCTTGAGAAATATTGTGATCTCTATTTGATTTTCTTCACATGTGAGGTTTCTAATGGTAAGGACTGAATTTATTAATTATGGCTTGGTAAACCTCAACATTAAATTAGCAGTAGTGACATAAATTATATCAATTTTATTTCAGTTCTTGACTTTTAATTTTCTTAGGTGTATTTAATTTGTAGAAAAACATCTCTATGGGGATTTTATCAGCTTAAGGTTACTTTTGCTACTACTTGAAATAAGGTGCATCCAGTGGATGAAAATATGAGTATATTAGGCTACAACCTGCATATAAGAAAAATAGTGGTTTGCTTTCTACTTGGTGTCACCACTAGTATGCTTCATGGCTGTAACCTAGTGAAGTCAGCTTTTCCCATCATGCTCCATTTTGTACTCTAGCTTACCTCTTTGATTCTAAATTTACTTTGTAGGATCAGGTTTTAGTTTACTAATTTCCATATAGTTGGGGAAACTGTTTCTTTGAAGATATATATTTTTTGAAGGTATATTTTTATATATGCACTATAATTAATGGTACTTGGAGTATTTATTCTAATGGTCTAAATGTGAATCTTGGCGAAGTGGAATTTACAAAGTCTATTTTCAGACAATATTCATGTATGAGATTTCATTCTTATCTAATGTTAGGATACTGAGACAAAGATCTGCATTTTCAGTTTGTTTTTTTTAATAAAGATTTTATTTTATTTTATTTGACAGAGACCACAAGTAGGTAGAGAGGCAAGTGGAGAGAGAGGGGGAAGCAGACTCCCTGCCGAGCAGAGAGCCCGATGCAGGGCTCGATCCCAGGACCCTGAGATCATGACCTGAGCTGAAGACAGAGGCTTTAATCCACTGAGCCACCCAGGCGCCCTTGGATTTTCAGTTTTGTATTTTTTGCCTTTAAAATGTGTATTCAGTTATAATACAAGTAATACAAGTTCTTTAAAGCTTTTTTTCTTTTCCTCATCCTCTTCTTTACTTTTTTTTTGGAAAATAGAGGCAAGCTGGAGAAAAAAAGAACAAACACTGTAGAGTTCCATGAAGGTCATTGTATTGGAAATTGAATTTTGAGCAATTGGACTTAACATAATTTTGTGAGACTTTTCATCTCTAATATATATATATATATATAATATAACTGTTCCATCAGGGAATGTGTCATAGGCCACTGAGGCTATTTCTAATTTTCTTTTCTACTAAGACTAATGCTGTATGGAATACCTTTTTGTACAAACCATTTCCATATTTCAGATTTTTAAAAATTGGAATTCCAAAAGTAGATTTGCTGACTCAAAGGATATGTTTCATTTAGAATTACTTTGCAGGAAGAAGAATATACATTTCCTAATATTCTGCCTGGCTTTGGTTCTTTGTGCAGGGTGCCATATGAGAAGCTGGAAGGAATAATGTTGGAAAGGAGGAAGGAATGATAAAAATTATTCTAATTTTGCTACCTAAGTATTGTTTGCAAACTGAAAATGTTTGTTGGAAGAGGAAGAAGTTTGAACCAGCTTGTCCCACATCTGGCTTTTTCCTTTTGGTCCTGATGTCCAAGAGATAGTCCCAGGACTTGTGAAGTTTTATTGAGACAAGTCAAATTAACAAACACTGGAAGTTTGATGTGGCTTGGCAGGGCATATCTACTTATCCCTTCAGTGAGATAGATGAGTAGTAGTTAAAGGCCTGCCTGCCCACTTAATTGGAAAGGCAGTCACTGAAGTCTTAGGCTCTGATTGTGATTACTCCAAAATAAATGGAAAACAGTTGGGTTTGGATTATGCTTCCTTGGAAGCCTTGAGTAATGCTGAATTTCAGCCCTGCAATTGGGCACTTTGATGGATTTTGTACTTCCTTCCTCTCTTCCACTTTTCCCCCAGTAGGGCAGCTGAATTACTCAGTGTGCACAGAATTATTCCCTAGGGACTGTCAATTCTTGAGTTTTTTAGACAATTATGGTGAATTAAAGAAATGAAAATACAATTGTG
Source organism: Procyon lotor (assembly GCA_028646535.1). Taxonomy (NCBI): domain Eukaryota; kingdom Metazoa; phylum Chordata; class Mammalia; order Carnivora; family Procyonidae; genus Procyon; species Procyon lotor. The sequence goes on from JAQQSY010007087.1 coordinate 9,853, forward strand.
TGCGTATATGTAAAGGGGAATTGAAGATTTTGGATGCTAAAAGGAAGCTGTTATACTTGTGAAGATTGAGAACTAATCTGTCCATACTTCAGGCAGTTGAGGAGAAGGAGGGGCAGTAGATGCTGCTTGTGTATCCTGCATCTCTTGGAGTTGTGGGACCTCCCAGATGTGTTAATATTGCTCCATTCTCTCATGCAGTTGGCTCTTCTGCAACAGATTTTCATTCTGGGTCATGAAGGTGGGGACATGCTACTACATAGCAGCCGGCTTAGGAGGGCATTCGTTTCCTAGATTGGTGCTTTCTCATTGATTTTGGTTTTTGAGCATTTGCCTTTCTTTCTTTCTAAATCATGTCTGGATTTAAATATTTAAAATATTTTACCTAGCATTTTTTGTGGCTTTTCACCAAAACAAGTATTACCAGTATTTCTGTGAGAGGACGGAAGTCCTTTCCACTGTTGCTAGAAATAAAATATACAATTCATTCTCTCTGCAGCAGCCAGAGTGATCATTTAAGATATAAATCAGATCACATTGGTCCCTTACTTAATACCTTCTTGACTTTTCATTGTTCTTTTTTAAAATTTATTACCATATAATGTATTATTTGCTTCAGGGGTACAGGTCTGTGACTCATTAGTCTTACACAATTCACAGTACTCAACATAGCACATACCGTCCACAGTGTCCATCACCCAGCCATCCTCTCCCTTCCCACCGACCCCCAGCAACTCTCAGTTTGTTTCCTGGGATTAAGAGTCTCTTATGGTTTGTCTCCCTCCCCATTCCCATCTTGTTTCATTTTTTTTT
>JAQQSY010007088.1:0-10662 GCA_028646535.1 Procyon lotor
GGTCCAGGGTCGTGCCTGTAGACGGGACAGCCTGGGCCCTCACGGGGCCTCTAAGAAGCCGAGTGCCTGGAACCCCAAGCAGGTGGGGCCAGGTGGCCCCGCTGTCAAATAAAGAGCAGGTCACTGGGTACTAGGGAACAAAGAAGGTAGAAATCCGATCTCCTCTCGGACTGTCACGCCTTTCTGGCTTCCGTCAGTCCGGGAACCTCAGAGACGCTGGCATGGCCTCGAGGTCTGTGGCGGTCCGGCCACCTCGCTTTTCTGGGAATGGACCATTGCTCGGGAGCCGCCTCCGGGGGCGCCGGGAAGCCAGAGCCGTGGGGGGCCCGCGGCCGGTGTGCCCAGAGGACCTGCGGGCCTGCGGACCTGGTCCCTCGGCTCCTCTCCAAAAAGCAAGGGGACTCTGCCTTTCTGGCGCTGCCTGGCCACAGGCGCCGTGAGCTCACAACCCGGTATTGTCAGGAGTCACTGTAACTTGTAGGACTGGAGAAAGGTCAGTGATCTTATGCTTTGCAAATGCTTTCTTTTTCATTAACATTTTTATTCCGAGATTTTGGAGCCCTGTCAGGGCAATGCGATGAGGAGCTCCTGTGGCCAGGGGGGAAGAAAGCAATCCCTTCCCGTTTTGTTTTTTTTACTTTATTCAAGCGAAGACTGAGAGCATTACGTCCAACATGATGTAGGCTCAATTAGTATGAGAGCAGTGCTCCCTAGCAGGAGGGGCTCAGGCAGAAAAGTGCTGCGGGGTCTCGAGGCAGCAGCCTGCGTGGCCCCCGTTCCCGGCAGCTCCCCCACCCCAGAGGAAAAAGCCGCTGGACACGCGGGGAGGCAGCAGGTTCACGCCAGCTCTGAAATCAGATGTTTGCCCCGGAGACTGTAACTCTCTGGGGACAGAAGTGCGGGGCGTTGGCAGGATTTCCTGCTCTGTCCTCCATGTGTCCGTCCTTGCCTCCCTCCTCCAGAGAGGTGAGCTCTGAAGACTTCTTTACCTGTTTGAAAGCATCATTAAAAAAAAAACAACCTGGTATCTCTTATTTTTTTAACCAGTTCGCAGGTTTGCTGAAACAGAGTGGGTCAGACTGTAATCCCTGCAGCAGAATTCCTTGAACTGATTACATATCCCCTTCCTTTAAAACGGAAAATACTCCTCATCACAGGATTTCGTGTTAGAAAGTGAATTCTGGCTGCTTCCCCCCCACCCCCACCCCATGCCTCCGCTTCGCCTCGAAGTCCTCACATCAGTGAAACTGAAAGACGATTGTTAAGCATAAACGTGCATCCAGTCCTGATCTCCTAAACGTTGTCTGAGCGGGAATAGAATTGAGATGAGGTGCTCGTTTGGTTCTCTTCCGGCGAGGCTTACTTCTACAGGCAGGGCTGTGTTGCGGAGAAGCGAAGATAAGGAGGGGGTGGTGTGTCAAGTAGGTGGAGAGACAGCTGGGTGCACAGAGCGCAGGTCATCGGCAGGTGAGTAGAGGCTCGCCCCTGCCGTGCAGCGTTGTGGCCGAGCCCGGGCCGCAGACGTGTCCCAAAGGACCGCTTCCGCTCCCCTCGGGGTGCTCGCGCCTGAGGGCACGGGAGGGATCCGAGGTTGAGCCCTGCACTGGCTGAAGGCAGGGCTGCGCCGGGGGCGGGGCCGCGGGCTCACCTCGTCCCTCCGTCCCGCAGAACCCGGACGTGGAGGTGGACGAGAACGGGACGCTGGACCTCAGCATGAACAAGCCGCGGCCGCGGGAGAGCTGCTGTCCGGTCCTGACGCCCCTGGAGCCCATGTCCCCCCAGCAGCAGGCCGTGATGGGCAGCCGGTGCTTCCAGCTGGGGGAGGACGACTGCTGGGAGCTGCCCGTGGACTACACCAAGATGAAACCTCGCAGGGCGGACGGCGCGGACGCTGCCGAGGGCCCTGTACGTCCCCCTCCCTGCCCGCCGGCGCGGGGTGCGGGGCGGGCGTCCGCGGGCCCCGCGCTGTGACCTCCGCCGACTGGGGCCGACCGCACAGCTCGCTGGCCCGGGAGAGGGTGCTCGCGGCTGCTCGTGTGGTGAAACAAATCACAGACTCTTCTCGATGAGGAATTTGCTTTTCTAACGAGTGCGGTTAGATACCCATTATCTCTCTAAGCAAATAGACAAGCAGCAAGGCGGTCCGTCTTTGGTGACGTACGGCTGTCCTTGCAGCCAGGGAGTTCTAACACTGAAAATACGTAAATGGTTAACAGTGAGCTAGTTAGTAATTAGCCCTTTGAAGCTAAGGATGGTGTCCGTTCTCAAAGAAACCCGGAATATCCAGAAGAGTGTAGTCCAGCCGGGAAACCATTTCCGTGCCGTCACCTAAGCCTTCGCTGAGCTCAGTGTTCTCAGACGCCTCTGTCCAGAACATGGTTTTGAAATGCAGATCTCCCCTGTGATCTGAAAAGAGAGCTTTCCTGTGGAAACTCTCCTAAGCCAAACAGCATGAGTAATTAATTTATGTAGGAAATACTTTGAGCGTTCCCAGAGCCCCAAAATCACCGCTCGGGTGTTGATTTCCTGAACCTTAGGACACACCGGGCTAACGATGCACAGATAACCTGAGGCCACGGCCGGATGCTCCTGACTCGAGGCTGGGAGGCGGAGCGTGGGTTCCAGGGGGGCAGGCGCATGGCTGGGCCGCCCCCGCAGCTGCCGCAAAACCCGCACTGAACGTGATGTGCGCTTTTTGCATTTTTCTGTAGAAGCAAAAATCCTCTTTGGGTTTGTCTCTTAGCAAAAGCAGGTACTAAAGTAGGTCTTTCATAAGAGCAAAGTGGTGTGTCGTTAGCTTTCGAAAAGTGGGGGACACCTGTGGTTACGATGTTCGTATTCAAGTTACCAAAATAGCTGACTTGGCTAAGAAAAGAAATGAAGAAATGGTTGTTCTTTATTGTACTGGCTTTTTCTCCAGTGTTCAGTTTTGAAAATTATGACATCTTCATTCACTGGAAAATGAAAATCCTTTTTGAGTATAATAGGGAGGCCGCCATCAAAGCAATAGCTTCTCACAGAAACAAGGAAGTAGAGGAAGAGGGAGCATTAGCTCTTTGTAGGACCTGGCAGGGGAGGTACCTGGTTATAAGGCCAGTACACCTTAAAGCCCATCGTCTTCATCCCTCAAATTGATTTAAGTATCCAGGCGTTGCAAGAGGGCAGAATCTGAGTGGCCAGGTAAATTCCAAAGTATTCTTCTCCTTCCTACAGTGTTAAGTCATTGCTACCAAGTAGGCATGGCCGTTGAGTCTCTGAATTGATTTTAATTAAAACTAAGGCCTCATAAATCGACAGAAGTGTTTGCATCACGCAGACTGTCCCAGAAGTAGGAACGGCTCTCACACTTTCGGGGGACACGGCTGCTGAGTGTCGCCATCCATAGGGACGTCGTAGTCACTGCACCGGGACCCACTCAGTACACAGTGAACGGTGCTCAGGAGTAATTGAGGACTGTGATGTTAGGCTCAGACGGTCTCCCCTGCCTTGGGCCCCAAAGCTCACAGGCAGGGTGCGCCCCGAGGGTTGGAAAGAGCTTCCTCCTAAGACGCCCCAGGGCTCGTGGTTAAGCTTTGCGGGTCCATGTTGGATAAGAGAGTCTTAACACCAGCAGGTGCTTCCCAGACCCTGAAGGAAAGAGACCGACTAAGAAATGGTGTCTCTGGTTTCCGAACCGGTTACCTGCTCCCCTCGTAAGCACCCCAGCAGAAACCCTGAATGGGGCCCTGCCCACTGACAGGTATGAATGTAGACATTTGGGGCAACTTGATGAGAAACTGTGGTCTGCTCTGAAACACAGGCTCGTTGAACAGAGCCCAGGCCGCGCTCTCAGGAGGGCTCCCGGGACAAAGGTGTGGCTCAATTCTAAAGGCAGGTGTGTCGGAGGAGGAGGAAAGCGCAGCGGGGCCGGCCCGTGGGGGCCGCGTCTAGGGTCTGTGCGTGGCACGCTCCCCTGTGCGGCCCTGAAGCTGTGTTTTGCCTGCAGCCCGAAGACTTGGACCCGTTCCAGGAGGCCCTGGAGGAGAGAAGGTACCCGGGAGAGGTGACCATCCCCAGCCCCAAGCCCAAGTACCCCCAGTGCAAGGAGAGCAAGAAGGACTTAATAACGTAAGCATGACTCGAGGTGAAACCGCTGCTCTTCCTAACTGTCCCTTCCTTTGGCTTATTTTTAAAAACCGATCTGTACCTGCCTTGCCGTCTGAGCATGCGACGTCCGCAGCACATAAATGCCTCCAGCTGCCGCCCGGCAGAGCGGCCGCTCCCGGGACGCGCTGTGCGATGGCGACGCCGTGGCCGTGTGTGGTCCTGCGCTGAGCAGCTTCCCCGCGGGCGCCTGAACCCCCTTGCAGACATTGCAGCTAAACTGGAAACAATGAAACTTTCTGAAAGTTTTTTATTTTTAAACATACTTACTATTTTGGCTGTTTTTGTTTTTGTTTGGTGGCAGATGTCCAACACCGAGGTGTGCTGGGAGTGGTCATGTGACTGGTAATTACGCCTCACATAGAAGGTGTGACTTCGTCTTTCTCTTGCTGGATTCTGTCCTTTCAATTTATTGTTTTCAGCTTACCTCAACAATGCCGTCAAAGTGCCACCGTCGAATTCCGTGTCGCCCCTAAGTGCTCTATGTTGACCTCTAGAAGCATGTCAGTGTGCGTTTGTCCCGTGTCTTTCACATGCGAGTAGACGACCACGATTTGGAAAACTTACCAGCATTGAAACCAAACAGTGCAAATACTTTTATGCGATTTGTCAAAAATTGTTCATTAACAGACACATCTTCTTCAAAGAAGAGAGTTAATTACACCAAAAAAAAAAAAAATTCAATATACAGCACTTGCCCCCATCGCTTTCTGCATTAACCTTTTCAGTTTCAAGTTTATGTTGTGTATGTCGGGAGCGCGAGCCGGTGGGGGGCACTCACCTGACTCTTCTGGCCTGTCTTGCAGTCTGTCGGGTTGTCCCCTCGCCGACAGGAGCATCCGGAGCATGCTGGCCACCAGCTCACAGGAACTCAAGTAAGATTTCGTGACAGTCGCTCTTCTAAAGATCGGTTCGGCTAGTGGTAACAAAGCGGAGGTGTCGTGTGGAGACACACGTGTCTTTACCCAAACCCGCTGTGCACGCAGCACCGCGGAGCCACACACAACCGGGTCCTCGGGACGTCAGTCACCGCTCCGGCCAGTCCCTCGGCCTCTTCCCGCTCCATTGTCTCTAGCGTTTTCACGAATTTTCTAAAGCCTCAGCAGTTTCTGTCCTGAGACACATGCACACAGAAGGGAAGCTGGACAGAGGTACTCAAACTTTCAGGAAGTGATTGCAACCGAGAGAGTGAAGAACCGGTATTTTTAGAAGTCAGTGGTTCATATGATTATTTAAAATACGGGCGTTTAAATAGCACTGAGGACAGAAACTCCCCACGATCGTAGCTAGTCCCCTAAGCATGTTTCGGTCCTCGTCGCGAAGCCCCTGGGACAGCACCGGGTCACGTCCCCTGGCGCAGGGCTGGGGGCAGCCAGACACACCGCCCTCCAGCCGCCGGCTCCCCCGCGCCCCTGCGCCTGTAACCTTTTCTCTATTTTAAGCATAAATCTGATCACTTAGACTTACGTCACCAGACCAAGGTCTCTCTTCCTTGTATATATAGAACCACATCCAGTGCATAGACAGGTTTGGAAGGAATCCGCACGCGTCTTAGCAGACGGTGCTCCAGTCAGAGGGCTGGAGGGTGTGTGTCGGGGAAGAAGGGCCAGACCAAAGGTAGTTTCACAGCAGAATGAGAACCAAGAACCCCAGATAATTATTTTTTGATTTCCTGACATGTTATAAATGTCATCACGTCCAACTTCTTGGCTTCCATTTTGTTTGGAGACTGCTTTATTTCCAGGGCAGGAACAAATGCTCGCAGGAGCCCCTGCTTCATTCCTTCCCCAAGGACCCCGCACCCCGTCCCACCGCGACAGACCAGGGCTGTCTCAGAGTACGGGCTCTGTTTCACATCATGTCGTCTTTTACAGGATCCCTGTCCAAGGCCCTAGTGCCCTAGACCACCTGCTCATGTTCAGTGACCTCCTGAACTAGCCCTTGCCTCCCAGGACCCTTGGCGTTCTCTTCACGGCGTGTAAGCCCCCGGAGGGCATCCTCTTACTTAGCGGTGTTAAAGTCTGTGCTGTCGTCCACGCCGTGCCTAACAGACTGGTAGCTCGTAGGACCTCAAAACGGACAGACGTAGCACCAACAACTCAACCCACTCTGTTAAGACATCTTCTTTCATGGCTTAAAACCTCCCTCACGATCAAAACGTGATTAACTGCACTTGGACCGTGCCAGCACATCAGACCCTGGCCGCTGCCCTTTGAGCTCCTTGGTGCGGAGCACTCTCCAGTCTGGCGTGTGCGCAGTCCCCGCAGGCCCACTGTAGACGAGAAAGAGCCTGTGCACGGCTGGTGTCGGGACTGCCCCTCCCTGGTTAGCGTCTCAGCACCCCGAGGCCCGAGTAGTGCTCTGAGGGGCTAGTGGTTGCTGGTCTTCCTCCCTTGACTCTGGCTGAGAAGGTTGTGTTGACCCGAAGTTCCGAGCAGACCTGCCTCTTCTCCGGTTCCAGCGCTTTCTTCTTCTCTCCTTTCACCGCGGAAGGTGGTGCGATGGTCCTCCCCATCCACATCTTTGGAGGGCGGTGGTCGGCCTTCACGTCCTCCGGGCCAGTGCTGGACGGGTCCGTTCTCTCCCTCCTGCCTCTGCCTGGATGGGAGACCTTATCTTCAGAGAGGGATGGCCTTTTCCTAATCGCGGTCGGTCTAAAAGCCATACTCATTTGTAAACTTGTCTTTGTAGCAAGTAAATCCCATTCTGACTGATCCTTTCTGAGAAATCTAGATTTGACCCATTCTCTGAAATGGTCCATTTTTATTGGTGAAGCTTTGAAACTATGGGTTCCAATTAAATGTCTGCTATCAAAAGTCTAATATTTAAATGACTGATCTTTACTTGGTAAGTCTTTCTAAATGGAGGAAACCATAGATTACAGCATTTGTTTTCCTTTAACCTCTTAATTGACGAGGCCCCTCTCTATTCATTACCTGTAACCTGAGTCACGAAGGCCTTGGAGATAGTTGTTCCTACTTAGTGGCAAACGCTGATCCCCTGAAGATCTACAGGTGCTTTCTCTAGAGTAATCACACATGTGCCCTTCTCGGCAGAGCATTCTTAAAGTTTGGTCAGTCCCGCTTACGTGACAGAGTGAAATCGCACTATTCATTGTAGATGAACGATTTCTACTTCTCACAAAGACTTATCAGACAGGGGGTCCCAATAATCTCCCCAAAGTTCTCTATTATGGAATTTTCTGGAAATATTCCTCTTGTCACATTTGACACTGAATTTCAATAGTTGGCCATTAACGGGACATTCTTGGTCATGGAAAAGATGAGTTGTGCCAGATAAATTCTTGATCTTGGATCCTCAAACCTCTTATACTTCCTGAGGTAACTCTTTGCTCCGATCTTATCCAGGCCAACACATTTGGGATGTTCTTCAAAAGAAGTGGATAATTTTATGTCTAATCATGTACAATATGTAAACTGAAAATGTATGAAAATTTGATGTGCACATGAATGCCGTTCAAACTCTGGGGCTGCCGCCCTCCCTGGCCCCTGGCCCATCTGGTGTAGACCCCACGGGTCGGTGGCTCGGAGGGACGAGGGAGGCACTGCAGGAAGGCTGTGCAGCGTGTGGACCCTTTCGGGACCGTGTGCTGGGTGTCACGTACAGGTCCCGTGACGCTCCCTCCCCCGCGCCCTGAGGATTCCCAGCCGTGACTCTGGCCGAGACCCCAGTCCAAAAAGCTGGGTTGGGGGGGCAGTGGATAGAATTGTTCAAATTACAATGATTCTTTAGTAAGGACTCTGCCTAACAAGAGCTCTGACTCTGAAGGGAAGTTTCTTCTCCAAAAATCTCATTTGCTGAGATCACCTGAAAGGATCCACGGGAAAGAGCTGGTCAGGCATCTTCGGGCGCTGTCGTCCTCTTTTTCCGAGAACCTGCGTCCTCCCGCGGGGAGCCCTCCGGCTTCCAGATGCGCCATCGCTGTAGACACGGAGGACGGAGGTGCCGTAGCCATCTGAGGCTCTAATTTAAGCCAAATCAAAACCGATTTCAATCAGAGGCAATTAGCTCTAAAAACGGGCCCCCAAATTGGCTTCCATTTATACTTTGTTTGGCCAAATTTAGACGCCTCTTTATTATTCGGCTCTTTCTCTTAGCCAGCCGTGGTTCCTGCCGCTCCTGGGCTCCGCGGGAGGAGGACGGATCCGCCGTCTCTTCTCGGTGGCGTTTGAACTTGGGTGTCCTCGCAGGGCGGCGGGGGCCCAGCAGCTTGGCTCCCTGCCCTCTCGGGAGCGTTTTCCTGCAGCTTCTGTAAGCCGCCAGGCATCATCTAGGCGTTGGCACCTGAGACCACAGAACTGTTTTCTTCAACGTGGCTGCGTTTATTTAAATCAAAGAATTAAAATTTTGACCTTGGGCCCCGCTATTACTTTGCTCGAAAAGCTCCTTATTTCTAGAACTGAATGGGGCTTAGCTTGCACTGCGGCGGGGGGCTTCCCACCCAGGGTCTAGTGCGGCCGCCGCTGGTGCTCAGCGCGGGACGCTCCCCACGTCTACGCGCACCGGTTCTTGTGGGTCCGTCATCTCTCGCCTCCACGCTCCGAGCACGTCCCACAGCCGTGGTGAGTTCCCGCCGCCCCCGCCCCGGGCCCGGCTGCTCCTGCCGAGGACACGCTGCCTCCTCATCCCGAGGGGCGGTGGCCGCTGTGCCAGGCCAGCTGCTCGGGACGGGAGGGACTGCGGGGCTGTGGCCTCCGAGCTGCGGGCAAACGGCTCAGACACCGTCTTCCCGGGTCGAGAAAGTTCCCGGGACCCCTGGCTTCAGTTCTCTTGTCCGGCAGCAGCTCCGTGGAGCGGGAGTGCGTGTGGCCGGGCAGCGGGCGCGGGAGTCACTCGGAGGGTGACCGGCCGTGGACAAGGGGCGTCTGCACACACTGTCTCCTCGGGGAGAATCGCGGGAAGGGTCAGGCCCGTTTTCCGGGTGTGGACACTGAGGGGTGGGTGGCCTGGCAGCTCAGTGCCGACCCCCGGGCCGTCGGGGGCCGAGCGCCATCTCCCCACGCCACGGGACCTGCGCGGGTCGGCAGCGTCACCCGTGAGCCTCGGCGGTGGACAGGGCAGGGCCCGGGGTTGCGGCAGCCAGACCCGCGGCCGCCCTCCCGTTCTCCCAGGGCGCGGGGTTGGCTCGCGGCCCACCCGGGGCTGCGCTGGTGACCAGCCAGGGACCGAGAGCCCCCTCCCACTGCTGCCCCCAGAGAACCTACCTCCGCCATAGAAGGGTCACGAGGTCTGCGCCCCAGCGTGCTTGTAAAATAGCCTAAAAATACTTTGTTGCACAAAGATTTTTTTATTTTATCATAATAAGTAGGACTGATTTAAAATAAGTGAAATATAAGAAATACAGGCAAGCACAGTAAAGCTAAACTTCTAAAATGAGAATGTTTGAGGATGACTCCAGTCAACGCACAAGCACACAACACACCGATGAACACACACTGATGGATGTACACACACAGGGACGAACACGTACACTGATGATCATGCACGTGGATGAAGACACACGGACACACACACAGGGACAGGCAAGCATGGTTGAACATACACATGGGACAACACACAGGTGAGCACACATGTGTGGATATATACACAGGCGTGAACACACACAAATTACAGGCAAGGAAGGCTACGCTCCTCGGTCTCGGCTCACGGAGACTCGAGTCCAAGGCAGGGTCACCAGAGCAGCCTCTCTTCCCTCTTGTGTCCGGAGCCCTAATGGCACCACCGCGAGCACCATGGGGGAGGGGGCTCGATGACCTGCGTCTTCGGCCGGCGGTGGCCGCGGCTCAGTCCCGGGGATGAACCCCCTCCCCCTCGTGGACCGCGTTACACCCACATTAAGCAGGTGTCCAGGTGTTCGGATTTGGGGTTACCCTTAGCAACTTCACCTCAGTGTGTCCACACAAACCAACCAGCAGCAAAGGTCAGCAACTCCTTCACTTTATAATGTGATCTGTACCTTCTAGAAGCACTGGGGTCGTCCAGTGCTGTGTGACCCACAGGTCGGGGGTGGGGTCTGTGTGACCCACGGGCCGGGTGTGGTCCTGTGTGTGACCCACAGGCCGGGTGTGGGGTCTGTGTGACCCACAGGCCGGGTGTGGCCAGGTGTGTGACTCTCGGGCCCGGTGTGGGGTCTGTGTGACCCACGGGCCATGTGTGGCCAGGTGTGTGACTCTCGGGCCCGGTGTGGGGTCTGTGTGACCCACAGGCCGGGTGTGGGGTCTGTGTGACCCATAGACCAGGTGTGGTCCTGTATGTGACCCACAGGCCGGGTGTGGGGTCTGTGGCCGTGTGTGTGACCTGCAGGCCAGGTGTGGGGTCTGTGTGACCCACGGGCCGGGTGTGGCCGTGTGTGTGACCCACGGGCCGGGTGTGGCCGGGTGTGTGACTCTCGGGCCCGGTGTGGGGTCTGTGTGACCCACAGGCCGGGTGTGACCGTGTATGTGACCCGCGGGCCAGGTGTGGGGTCTGTGTGACCCACGGGCCGGGTGTGGGGTCTGT
>JAQQSY010007089.1:0-10662 GCA_028646535.1 Procyon lotor
GGGGGGGGTGGGAGGTAGGGATAGGGTGGCTGGGTTGTGGACATTGGGGAGGGTATGTGCTATGGTAAGTGCTGTGAAATGTGTAAGCCTGACGATTCACAGACATGTACCCTGGGGCAAATAATACATTATATGTTAATAAAAATTTTAAAAAATCACATTTATCAACACCATCTTAATAGTCATGATTGAAGATGGGATGTCAGAGAAACTGAGTACCAGGAGAATACTTTTAAATAACTCTTTTGGTAAAAGGTAAATACAAGTATGTTTTAGGAGTAACCAGACTCAAAAAAGTGTCCAAAGTTTCCTTGAGGACACTGTAACTATTCTTACTTAGTATCATAGAATGATTAAGAACCAGGCAAGTATGGCTTAGAATTCATCTTTTGGAAGAATTTTTCTGAGAAGACCCCTCTGGCTATAACTTCCTCTTCATTTCCTTTGTAGCCCGTGATCTAAATTAGTGGAAAACTTGGCTAATCTTAAAATGTGAATTGGAGGCACTCTATTTTAGTTTCAGGGTAGAACCCTTGCAATCTAAAAATACCTACAAGAAAACAACACCCTTCCAGAAGTTCTCTAGAATCTCTCTGGGATAGTCATATTGCCATAGCAGGAACATGATAAATGCAAGGATAGGAAAAAAATTAAGCCTAAAATTGCAATGAAATGATTTTAGCCCTGGAAGATTCTGTATCCTCCACTGAACGGTACTTATGGGAAAGCAGACCAGGGTGAGAATTCAGTACCTGTTTCAGGTTCAAAATTAGCTTCTCAGAGTTAAGTACAAGTCAACCAGCCTTCTTTCTGATGTTGGATTTCCATAGTGTGGTTGCCTTTGTCTGCTGCTTCCCTCCACACAGAAATTCATAACTACAAAAACCAAAGGAAAGATATCTAACCCTTTTAAGGTAATATGCAAAAGCCAGAGTGGATGGGTCTTAGTGAGCAAGGGGGAGGATGGCACAAATATATTCACACACATAGAGCTTTGCAAATCATGTTAAAAAGTAAGATTTTATTTAGTCCAAGTGAGGAAAGAAAGCCTTGAGCTATTTTAAGCAGATTTGTTCTGATCAATTAAAATTTATTCTGGATGTTCTAAAAGAATGGGTGGGAAGGAAGGCAGGCATGAAAGAAGGGGAACAGGGAGGTGTCATTGGAGCCAGAGAGGGAAACAATGGCAGCTTCTTTAAGGCATTGCAGTGTGGGTGTGAGAAGGATCAGTGCTTCAGGTCTATGTTGGAGGTGAAATTCAGAAGAGTCTTTGGTAAGTTGTAGAGTATGAAGAACAAAACGAAATAAGTCAGGGTTCCAGGTTTTTGCCAAGCATTTGAGTGGGCGATGATGGTATTTCTCTATATCACAGACCAGATGCCCCGTGTCTTTTCAATCTTACTGAACAATTTTAAGAGATAGGCAGACCTGAAATTTATTAGCTTTGTGCCCTTGAGAAAATTTCATGATCTCTATGAGTTTCAGATTTTTTTTAAAACTTCGAATATCAAAATATTATTCACAGAGTGTTTGCAACGTAAAGGTGAGTGTGTGTGTGTGATGCATCAGATGAAAAAACTTATTCCTTTACCTGACAAAGTGCAAGGGTTAAATACATGATAGCTATAATTGTAGTTGATGTTGTTTTTATTTTGTAAGTTGTTGCTGTTATGTTCTGATTTACTCTCATGGAGAGTTTTGTTTTCTATTATCCAGTGATTGTTAACCTTTGTTCTCTTATTTCTAATCAAGAACACAAAAGTGTCCCTTCGCTCTGGAGTATCTTCCTGAATCCCAGCAAAACTCAGGGGGATTCTGCTAGGTTTGCAAATACTTTCCAATGCCATATGCCCTAGAATGTTTTCTGTGCAAAATTGGAAAACAGCAGTTCCCTCAGCAGGGGCAAGGAGCATCAGTTGATACAGTTCAATTCCAGGTAAAGGTCAATAAACCTATGCAGGATGGTTAAAGTGAAACAAAACAAGACAAAACAAAATAAAAACAGTCTGTTGAGACTGTTGGGTAATTAGGAAAATATTTCAGTAAAGGGAGAGAAAAAGAAGATAAAAATACATTCACCTCAAATGATTCAAATCTGCAAAGGGATAAACAATTTTTTTTTTAAAGTTAAGCCTGTATAAAATGTTCAGCCATAATAGATGAGTAGAAAATGAAAAATCCTCTATCCTTAGCTCACCTTTGGAGGCAATTAATTTTCAGAATTTCTGTTTTCATTCTTCTGGCCATTTGCTAATATGCTTATTCGCTCCATTTCTTAATGTTCTCACATTTAAACCTACTTGTTTGCTCCCTGCTATAAGATGAGGAATTTTGATCACTTCCACTGGTCTTGCTTTTCTCCCCCAACCACCTCCCAGGTTTCATTATAATTTTCCCTTCATACATCTATTAGTCACATTTATTTTTAAGTCTATTAACCTTTTAGACAGTGTAATCGATTTCCTGTTTACAAAAAATAAGTAATGGAGAATTATTACACATATTCATTTTCTTCCTCCTTCTAATGCCTAAACTCTTTGAGCTACAACATTATGTCTACAAACTTCACAGTTTACAATATTTATTTTCCATGCTATAATTCTACTTTAACTTTCAGTGCTTGCCTCTATTTCAACCTTTAAAGTTGAAAATCAATAAATGGTCTTTATGTTGTTAGAAATACATGAATATCATTCACGACAATCTTCTAGGCTCATAGGAAACCAATGATGCTTCCATGGCAACATTGTGCTCTAGGAAAATTTTTTTCATGTTAAGGTCATATGTCTTCTTTCTCTTCTCTGTCACTTGTTCAAAATTGTGCCACCTTTTAGTTTTCTCCATATTTGAGCCATTGCTCTCTTTTATAGCATTTTTACATAGAGTATCTAATTGCATTTGTTCTTATTGAGAGATGAATTATATGTATACTTCACTAAAGTCATCACATTCTGTTAATTATATTATTTTTTGAGAGAGAAATGAGCACAGAATCTGATATTGATTTTCATTGTTCTCATCACCTGGAGTCCGCTGTTTCTGGGATCTAACGTCCTCCTACTATCCCCTCGTGTGTGTGTGTGTGTGTGTGTGTGTGTGTGTGTGTGTTTGAAAGAATTATTTATTTATTTTGGGGAGAGAGAGAGAGAGCACATGAGGAGGGAAAGAGGAAGAGAGAGAATCTCAAGCAGACTCCCCATTGAACATGAAGCCCGATGTGGGGCTCTATGTCACAACCCTGAGGTCATGACCTGAGCCAAAACCAAGAATCAGATGCTCATCTGACTGAGACACCAAAGCACAACCCCTTTTGTATTTTTCTTCTTTTTTTTAATTTTTGTACATAGCAAGGAGATATTTCTTCACTCAGGATAGGGTTAAGCACTGGGATTCATCTCCTTACCACTAGTGGTAAGACAGTAGTTGTTGATGTGGATTGAAATGCTGCCATGCAGAAGATGTAATAACATACTCACAGATATTTGTTTCTGTAGTATTCTCAGTCCCATTCTAGCTCCCATGGAGTGGTCACTAGCATATACTTCAACATGGTCACTGGTATATATCTTCATCTTATACCCGCATCCAATTAAACATGGTTAGTACAGAACATGAACTTTGAACCTTCTCTTCCTTTAGTTACTGAGGTTTCAGAACCAATTGTGCTTCTGTGGAAATGCAAGTATAATAGAACTCAGTTTTCTTTTTTAAGATTTTATTTATCTATTTGACAGAGAGAGAGAGAGATCACAAGGAGGCAGAGAGGCAGGCAGAGAGAGAAGGGGGAGGCAGGCTCCCCTCTGAGCAGAGAGCCTGATGCGGGGCTTGATCCCAGGACCCTGAGATCATGACCCGAGCCGAAGGCAGAGGCTTTAACCCACTGAGCCACCCAGGCACCCCTAGAACTCAGTTTTGTATTAATTGCACATAATAGAGTAATGTCTTGATGTCTTTACTTCTAACCTTAGCAAATCTTATAAGGCAATTGTTCTTATCTTCACCTTGCATATGAAGGAAACCAAGCACACAGGTTTTCTCAGCATCTCAAGGCACAACCAGGACTTCAACCCAACATCTGAATCTGTGTTTGCTATACTTTCTACCTTATCACAGGCTCTTTTCTTGGTAAGGTTCTTTAGAAATTGAAGGTTTGGGAGGAAAGGATACACTTCAGTAATGTCCCCTGAAATGGGAGGATTGTCGAGTAAATGGTGAAAAAAAAATATTACAAAGCAATTTTTTAATGTGAGAATTTGGGAGAAGCTGTTATATACAAAGTGATGCCAGGGTCTATGCTGTCGGCCAAGATTTCATATGATGTTTGTATACTCCTGATTGTGAAATTTTTATTTACTTATTTTTACTGAAGATTTACCTATTTATTTTAGAAGGAGAGAGAGAGAGCACACAGAAGTGCAAGCAGGGGAAGGAGGAGAGGGGGAGGGAGCAGAAGAGGAAAAGAACCCCAAGCAGACTCCATGCTGAACACAGAGTGTGAAGTGGGGTTCAATCTCATGATCCATGAGATCATGACTTGAGGCAAAACCAACAGTTGGAGGCTCAACTGACTGAGCTACCCAGGTGTCCCAGGATTGAATTTCTTTTTTTTAAAAGATTTTATTTATTTATTTGACAGAGAGAGACACAGCGAGAGAGGGTACACAAGCAGAGGGAATGGGAGAGGGAGAAGCAGGCTTCCCGCTGAGGAGAGAGCCCGATGCAGGGCTTGATTCCAGGACCCTGGGATCATGACCTGAGCGGAAGGCCGCTGCCTAACAACTGAGCCACCCAGGTGCCCCCTGATTGAAATTCTTAACATAACATTCTCAAAGTGGTGTTCCAAAGAATATTTCTTCCTTAGGATATAGAAATATAATACTCCAAATAGGATCTGTGTTTGAATGAATTTAGGGAACATGAAGTAAATAAGTTAAATGGGTTTTTTACTACCAAACCTCTTAAAGTCACAAACATATCTTAATATGTGTTAAGAATATGTGTGAATGTGTATGTGTGTGTGAGGTTATGAATAAAGTAAAGGTCTTCCTAAATTATGTCACCATGAGACACTTATTCCTTAAAACAGCACACTGAATCATAGCCCACACCAAAATAAGATAACTTCTTAATGCAAGGATAAAATGTCTCATGAGATATTCAAGATTATAAAACAGAATATTCTCTATTCTCACCCATAAAAATACAAGAAGGGAAGATATCCTCTAGGTCACTGGAGCTTCCAATAATATCCTTCCATTAGTATAATTGCCTTTAGTAGCAGGTATAGAGAAACTTGCTCCATTACAATGTTGCCCCTTTAAGATATTGAACATATCTAGGCTGTATAAACTCCTTTATATGTACTTGTAGACAATAATTTTATTTTCTATTGGCATAAACACCTAGCATTGACTTTTCAGTGTGTGGAGACCAAGAAATGTTTATAAGGATACAGCATTGTCTGAATTTAGTAAAGAGGTTTAATCTTAAAAATGGAAAGTAACAGAGTGGACTTGAGAGGCTGGGATGAGGGCAAAGAATTTTTCTTTCAGGTAGGGTGGTAATTAATCAAATAATCTACTCTAGTGCCAGGGCACAGTGGGAAATCAGTATCTGCTAACAGATGATCTTCATTTGGAATGTGAAGAGTTTAGTGAAGTATTTATTTCCAGGATTTTGTGATATTAATCAGGGGTCTTTTTTTCAGATACTTGACTGAAAGAGTTAAATGTATATATGTCTTTTCTTTTTAAAAAAAATATTTTATTTATTTATTCGACAGAGAGAGAGAGATCACAAGTAGGCTGAGAGGCAGGCAGAGAGAGGGAGAAGTGAGAAAGGAAGAAGCAGGCTCCCTGCCGAGCAAGGAGCCCAATGAGGGGCTCGATCCCAGGACCCTAAGATCATGACCTGAGCCGAAGGCAGAGGTTTCCACTGAGCCACACAGGCACCCCATATATATGTCTTTTCTGTTTAAAAACAAAACAAAACAAAACAAAACAAAGCAAAACAAAAACCTTGCAAAGAGATGCCATATTTGTTCAGCAAGAGGAGCACATTCATTTTCTGTTTCAGTTTTAATGAGCACCCCGATCTTGAAGGATTTCAGTGTTAAGAAGAAGAAAGCATTAGAAATGACAACAACTTTTATAGCAAAGTCTTCTAACAGCAGGGTAGATGGTATTTCTACTATGGAGATAATAAAATCAAAATAAAAAACCTAGATGGCTCAGCCATTAAGTGTCTGCTTTCTGCTCAGGTCATAATCCCGGGTCCTTAGATAGAGCCCTGCATCAGGGTCCCTGCTCCACTGGAGGCCTGCTTCTCCCTCCCCCACTCTCCCTGCTTCTGCTCCTACTCTTGCTGTCTCTCTGTAAAATAAATAAATGAAATCTTAAGAAAAAATGAGAGAATTCTCAAGAAAAATTTGTAGTTAAAAAATGCTTCCTTACATATGAGACTGAAGTGAATGATTAGAAGTTCAACTAGAGCAGTTTCTTTAGTCAAAGAAGGATATTACTTCTCCAGTTCTGAAATATGTATGAAAATAGTGAAACTGTTATACTATGAAAAACTATACTGTAAAATAGTATGCATTAGCTTGGAAACAGTATGGTATAAAATAGTATGAATTACTATGATAATAGCATATTATCAGACATTTTGCAAATAAAAATGAAACAACAAAAACATGCCCCGTAAAATATCAGGCTATAGAGAATAAAATGTCCTTTCTATTAAAATAATACTTTTTTTAAAAATTTTATTTATTTACAGAGAGAGATCACAAGTAGGCAGAGAGGCAGGCAGAGAGAGAGGGGGAAGCAGGCTTCCCGCTGAGCAGAGAGCCCTATGTGGGGCTCGATCCCAGGACCCTGAGATCATGATCTGAGCTGAACGCAGAGGCTTTAACCCACTGAGCCACCCAGGCACCCCAAAATAATACTTTGATTAATATATTTGGATAATAGAGATATTAGCTTATGGTTATGATTGGCTTTTTGAGTATACAACTAGTACACACTCATGAAATAAAATCAACACAAAGTAGAATATTGTGTAAGAGAAAACAAAATAATCTATACTGTTAAATTGTCACTGGTAAGTGACCATTCTTAACAGGTATGTATACATTGTAATACATACAGTTATATAGTATTACAGATTTATATTCTATTATGTACTTATATTAAAGTTATATACAACAAAAACTTGCCAGGGAAAGTAGTAGAAGTGATTTTTGACAGCTTAAAGTTTATTTTTAATTACTTTATCAGTCAGTAGTATTTTCTTCATATTTCCTTTGAATTGCTAAAAATAGGCATTCATATGAAATTTTCAGGATGTATAATTCTCATTTTGTTATGCATCTAAAAATATTTTTGTGCTATCACTATTACATTTGATGATGACTCTTAAAATCTTATGTATAAAATTTTGTGTAAATATGTTATTCAAATTTTTTGTATAACTCATGCTTCTTTTATTAAAAACTAATACCTACATATGGTAAAATTTTCTATACAGATAAATATAGAAAAAGAAGTAAAAATAATTATAATTCCTGAGCCCAAGTCTGACATTAAATAATTGTGAATGTCCTTCAATACTTGTACATATTACAAAAAAGTAACTACCTTCTTAGTAGCTTGCCTTTTCTTTATTCATTTTGGAACATGTTTCTATATCATTTCATCTTCTGTATTATTCTCTCAACTTACTAGAAGGAATTAACATAGCGACGATTTTTGTAAGCCTATTTGTGACATAAGCCACCGTGAACAAGCTATTTAATCTCTCTTGCTCTCACTTTATTCATCTGCAGGAAGAATAAATCTTAATTATATCCTTTTCATAGGGCTCTTGAGAAAATTTATATGTATAATATTTATATTTATATATTATATAAGTCTATAATATAAAACTTATGTATAGCTATAATATATATATGTTGTGTATCGGTATAGGATACACGCATTTACCAACATATAAACTCTTAGTTTCTGAGAGGATAAAAAATATACATTGAGTGTTTATCTTTAGGCATGGAGTTTTTGCAATTTAAATATTGTAAGTACGATTTTTATTTTTTTAATGTCAAAGAGACTTCTGAATTCTTAAATCATGAGTTAATTTAGTCTTTAAAATTTGTTTCTTTGTGCTATTGGAAATTCAAATATTAATAAATACATAGTTTAAAAAACATAAAACCCATATTGTAAGACTACATCTCACCTACCTTGTTTAGTTATAGAGTCTCATATTATAAAGGATATTTACAAACTAGAGCACCTTTAAAGGAAGATTACCAAATTCTCTAGTGCTATAAAAAAAAAATCTCTTGCATGTAGGGAATGGCTAAAAAAGCAACAGTTAAGGAAACACTGGAAAAGGGAAGAAGTAATATCATTTATCAAATCCTAAAGGGCTGTCCATTGGAAGATGGAATAAGCCAGCTGTTCTAGCTCAAAAGTTTTGTCTATGTAATAACAGAACCTATTCAAAGATTATATAGAGAGTAATTTTGTCTTTAATCCATTTGCTAATTCAGTCATTCAACAAATATTTATATGCCTGTCAGTAGTACTCTATCGAAGTACAAGGATACTTTTGAGAATAAGGCTGAAATGTTCTACTTTCAGAGTGCATCTTCAATGCTATATAAATATACATACACCTAGCCAGTCATAGAAGTAGTAATACCTCCCTGCCCCAGGATAAAAGAAAAGATTAAGACCACATAAGGTTTTTTTTAATTAAACTATTTTTTTTCTTTTTGAGATAACCATAGAGTCACATGCAGTTGGTAAGAAATAATGTGGAGGAATTCTATGCACCCTTTACCCTGTTTTCACAATGGCAGCATCTTATGAATCCATAGTACAACATCACAACCATCATAAGCAGGATATTCGAAATCCATAACAGTCCCATCAGCACAAGGTTCCCTCCCATTGACTTTGTATAAATACTCCACTTCTCTCCCACTCCCTCCTTCAACTAATCTGCTCATTAGTTCTGCAGTTCTGTCATTTCAAAAATGTTATATAAATGAAATCATACAGTATGTAACCTATAACTTTTCATCTGAGAAAGCTTTGGTTTCCCTTCATTTCTTTTTTTTAATTTTTTTTTTATTGAGTATGTTGACATATAATGTTACATTAGTTTCAGGTGTACAATATAGTGATTGGACAAGTCTATATGTTATGCTGTGCTCACCACAAGTATAGCTACCACCTGTCACCATTCATTGCCACGACAATATCATTCTCTACTCCGTATATTTTAATCCCATGAGTTACTTATTCCATAACTGGAAGCCTGAACTTCCCACTCCCCTTCACCCATTTTGCCCATCCCTCAACCCCTCCCCTCTGGCAACCAGGTTCGTTCTCTGTGTTTATAGGCCTGATTCTACTGCTTGTTTGTTTATTCATTTGGTTTTTTAGATTCTACATCTAAGTGGACATTTCACTCAATACAGAATTCTGTCTCCGACTCTTGATTTCAGCTCATCATGAACTCAGGGTTGTGAGACTGAGTCCTGTATTGGGCTCAGCACTGGGCATGGAGCCTGCTTAAGATTCTTTCTCCCCTTCCTCTTCTGTTCCCCCTAAAAATTAAAAAAAAAAAAATCTGGCCTTTTTTAGCACTAGAAAAAGGTCACGTCACCTCCTTACAACCTCCCTTATTTCTGATGAGAAACCTGCTCTCATTCAAATTGGTCTTACCCTATAAGTAAGGTGACATCCTCACTTCAAGTAGGCAAAGGACCATCACCCTGAAACTATCCCCTGTGGTGGAAGTCCAGTTTCCCCTCTTGGCCTCTAATGATACCCTCCATTGACAGCGAGAGGATCCCTTGTTGGTACTGAGGAAGGATGAAAGTTTTGTTTTTTGTTACTCTGGCTAGAAAAGACAAGGATACCTTTCTACTCCTCACATGGCCTTACTGATAGCATAAGTAGGTGGACTCATTGCTGCTGTATGGTAGTGAAAGTTTGACTTCTCTACTTGACCTGCTCTGACCTTTCCCCGTTTTTCCTCATTTCTTTCAGTTGGTGGTGAAAGTCTAGACTTCCCAAGTGGTCTCCACGAATTCTGGGGCAGGACTAGGGCCTTGTTATCCCCCAGGAAAGCTGAAAGTTCTCACTCCCTACTTGGTCTACTTGGCTCCTGGTTACAACCTGGTGATGGAGATGGTAGGAGCCTAGGTTCCCTATTCAGTCTTTGCTGGCAGGAGTGGGCTTTGGTCCCTGATATTTCCTGAGTTCTTTGGTTAGAATAGAGCACTTATTGTCTACTTTTTCTTCCACTCCAGATGCCCCTTCCTTGGCTCTTTGGCTGGAGGTAGCAGGTTACTTTGGGGCTCATGTGGCACATATACACTTGTATTTCCAAGAAGCTGGCTTCTTCTACTTCCAGGCTCAGACAAATGGGAAAAATGAAAACTCAGGAAATTCACCATTATGTGTTCCTCTGTCCCCAAATCCCTGACTGACTTGCTTTCAGTGTCCTCTGAAACAGTTATTTTGTTTGTTTTGTATATAATGTCCAGAGCTTTAACTGTATGAAGGGGGAGAACTTAAGAAAAGGATTTCTCCATCATCCTGGAAGTTGAAATTAACCCAAGTCTTTAATTCACTAAATTCTATCTCC
>JAQQSY010007090.1:0-10661 GCA_028646535.1 Procyon lotor
AAAAAAAAATATCTTGTTCTGTTTTCCTTTCAACCAGTTCTAGTATTTGGGATTTGCAGAGGTAATTATTTTGATTAAATAGAGGTAATGGCTACGTGGAAATTCACTGTTTAAAGGCAGCAACTGATGTCAGAACTAGTATCATGGTGTTTTGTCATTAATTCTAAGATTGACTTCATTGACTTTTCTTGTTATGAATTGTGACAGAAAAGTTTTATTATACAGACTGGGTTTTACAGAAAGAAGTTATGGAAATCTTTGATTTGGCCCCTGATTTTTATTCGAGGGTTTGTTTAATGTGGTATTAATTAAACATATACCAATAAATGAAAGGCATTAAGCTTCATGCTTGTCATTGCAGCAGAAAGAGAAAATGTTGAGAAAAATGTAGGTGAGAGCCAATTAAACAAATTTGCAGTTTGATTTGAGCAACCTAAGTCCCATATGGCTTCATTTGGGATGTTGTTATTCCATGTGTTCCACTTTGATGTTACAAAAATAGAATATCCATAAGATGCATGATCAATAAATCTTTAAGTCAGACTATTATAAGTACTGCGGTAATTTCTGAAATTTCCTGTGACTTCACATGTTACACTTTACAGAAAAATATCACTGAAAACATCAATTTCTTGAGAGGAAGATGGAATTCATGTGGTGATATTCTACCAATATTAAATTTGGTTCATCTGAAAGGGGCAATTATGTGCACACTCAAATGGCAATATCTTGACACAAGAATTTTTTCAAAAGAGCTTTACATGGCCCGCCTGGGTGGCTCAGTGGGTGAAAGCCTCTGTCTTCTGCTCAGGTCATGATCTCAGGGTCCTGGGATTGAGCACCGCATAGGGCTCTCTGCTCAGCAGGGGGCCTGCTTTCCCCGTCCCCCCGCCTCTCTGCCTACTTGTGATCTTTCTCTGTCAAATAAATAAATAAAATCTTTAAAAAAAATGTTAAAAAAAGAGTTTTACACAATAAGCACAGGCGATATATATATGAATAGCATAATGTATAAAAATGAATTTAAGAATAAATAAGTCAAGGGGCACCTGGGTGGCTCAGGGGGTTAAAGCCTCTGCCTTCAGCTCAGGTCATGATCTCAGGGTCCTGGGATCGAGCCCCACATCGGGCTCTCTGCTCAGCAGGGAGCCTGCTTCTCCCTCTCTCTCTGCCTGCCTCTCTGCCTTCTTGTGATCTCTCTCTCTCTCTCTCTGTCAAATAAATAAATAAAATCTTTAAAAAAAAAAGAATAAATAAGTCAATAATAAGGAGAAGCAAGGTAGGTAATGAAGAGAAAGACATTTAGCAAATGTTTATGTTTGGAAATGTAATTAAGCTCTCTCTGGGTATCAGATAATTTAAAATATTTTGGATACAGCTCATACTTAAATCATTCTCTATAGTAAAAGAAAAATTCAAGTGTAAGAGGGAAGGCTGTACTTTTTCCTCTAATGAATATTTACTTGTGAATGCTTCATTCATAGTGAATATATTTTCAGAAAAGCTGTAGTCAGTTTCTCAGACTTTATAATTAGAAAATATTATATAATGTCTATGTGTCATATTGAAGTTTCAGCATAAACATAAAATAAAATTGTTTATGTTAGCATAAATATTTAATAAAACATCATCAAACATTTCTAGTGCTTTCTACATTGAAGTCTTCCTCTTATGGAGATATAGTGTATGTAAAATATGTTCATTTCTTCACTTTAATTTATTCACTG
The DNA here is from genome assembly GCA_028646535.1 of Procyon lotor. NCBI lineage: Eukaryota > Metazoa > Chordata > Mammalia > Carnivora > Procyonidae > Procyon > Procyon lotor. Next base: position 1,728 of record JAQQSY010007090.1, read on the forward strand.
ATGGAACAAAACTTAAAACTGTTCTGGTAGTAGTTGTAAAAGAAGTGTTAATTTTCAAAATTTTTATGAATGAGAAGTCCAATTACAATTAACGTTGTTCCAAACTTCCTAAATTTCTCTTTCAGTTAATTCATTTTCCCCCAAAGTAAATCCATTTATATTTCTCTTAGAGTATTTTAGTGTTCTTTAATATGAATTTGTTATTATAACTTACTTTTCTCTGAAATATTTGTTCATAGCTCTAGCATATGTTCTGTCGGATGTTTTTTTCTAGCTCTAAACAGTTCTTATATATTTAGAACATGCTGAGCAAATATTTTCCCAGTGGGCAGTTCGCCTTTTTACTCAATTACAGTTATTATTATTTTTTTTAATATACAGGTTTTTTTTATGGCCCATGATTAAATGTGTCAATATTTTTTAAATGATTTTATTTATTTATTTGAGAGAGAGAGAATGAGAGAGAGAGAGAGTGAGAGAGAACATGGGGGGAGGGTCAGAGGGAGAAGCAGACTCCATGCTGAGCAGGAAGCCTGATGCAGGATTCAATCCTGGGACTCCAGGATCATGACCTAAGCCGAAGGCAGTCACTTAACCAACTGATTCACTCAGGCATCATGTTGATATTTTCATTTTAAGAACCTGGGAGTTTGAACAATAGCACATATTCCCCAACTATTTGTGAGAGATGCACTCACATTTTCTTCTGTCATTTGTCTGGCTTTATTTTCAAATTAAAATCTTTGATCCGTTTGAACTACATTATGAGGAAAAGGTCCAATTTTAACATTCTCCACATGACTTTATGATTATTCCAGAACCACTTATTTAAAACACCATTTTTTCCATGCTATTTTGATATTGAAGCTTTATCACATATGAAATTTCCATAGGGAATTTTGTTTGCAGTTTCAAGATGTCTTAGGTAGATATCTTTGTGTAAATGACTACAAAACTGTACAATTAGACAGTTTTTCTAGAAAAGCAGTATTTGGCAGAGTAATCAAAAACAAATGAAAAAAAATTCTACTTGTTTTTCTTTTGACCTCTCCAATGTATCTTCCAACATTCATAATAGTGTTGGCTTTATCAGAGCTTTAAAAAAAAATCTTAATTAGAAGTACAGTGATGAAAGCTGTCTTTAATCCCACATGTTTAATCCTTGATCTATCATCTACTACCATCCCAAAGTAACCAGATGGCATTCTAGGCTATGCAGTAAAATCTACAAATTAATTATTTTGGGTTATGTCCTTATACTACCATGTTTTTATTCCTAATAAATGGGCTAGATCATTGTGTTCAGAAATACTCTCTTTGATAGCCTAAAAGAAAGGCTGGGCCTAAGCAGGCCAGTGGCCTCCTTAGATTTGCCACCCAGGCTTCATGTAATACTTCAATTATTACAATGAAATTGGCTTAAGACGAGGAGAATCATCTTCAAAGTTAATCACAGTGAGGGAAAATGAACATTTCTTCTGTACCAGAGACATTAGCCTAAGTTCTTCTATGTGCTCATTTTTTCCTATCAGATCCCTGATTTGTTTTCTGAGGATGAGAGGGAAGTTAACAACTTCAAAGTTAAAGAGCATGAGCCATTCTTTTTCCTACCAACAGCAAAAGAAAATATCAACATATTAAAACCAAAAGAGAGTACATTAATCTCTATTTTCGCAATGTTTAACACACGTACCTAGCTTGTATTCCTTTTGAGCTCCTCTTAAAAAAAAAAGGCCATAAATAAGGTCCATTTGTAAGATTAGGGGAAAAAATGATGAGGAATTAATATGTATAAATTTACTGACCTGTTTCCTGCAGAATCTTCCTGATGTTTGCTTTTCAAAGCGTTTCCCCTTTCCTACTTCTGGAACTCAGTGAGCATCCCTATAATACTGACAGATGTAGGGCACTATTGGCCGAAGACCTAAATAGCTCAAGGATGTCGGGGAGTGTGAGACATGTCTCCCAGGGTGTGAGACATGATTCTAAGAGACTTCTATCAACACAAAACAGGGATAAGCTGTATGTGCGTGTGGTTTATGTAATCAAAGGTAATAGTGGGCAGAGTATGGACATATTCAGCTATCAGAATGATTGATGTCACAGGGGTCTAGCAGAAAGCTGTGAACATGGTGGGGAGGGTACCTAGCCACAGACTTGTCTGATATTGCTCAACAGGAAAAATGAATGGTAGGATGTTATTAACATTGTATAAGTGTGTGAATATATGATGTGACTCAATATGTGTGTGTGTGTGTGTGTGTGTGTGTGTGAAAGAGCGAGAGAGATCTAGTTAAAAATAAGATGGTCAAGGGACATCTGGGTGGCTCAATTGGTTAAGTGTGTGCTTTTGGCTCACGTCATGATCACAGGGTCCTGGGATTAAGTCTTGCATCAGGCTCCCTTCTCAGTGAGGAGTCTTCTTCTCCCTCTGTCCTGCCACCTACCCCCACCCGGGCTGGTGAGCTCTCTCTCTCTCTCTCATATAAAAATAAATACATAAAATCTTAAAAAACGAATTCAAAGGTCAATTTCTAATTTTAGAATTTTCAATTGCCCCCTCAGATATTTATTCCAAGTTCTGGGATAAGTGGAAGGTAAATAAGGAGCATGTACCCACAGGAAGCCAGAAAATCTGATTAATATAAAAGCAAGCCCTTAAATCTGAGAAAAAACACTAGTCTTGGCATCTGAAACACTGTGGTTTCCATATTTGTGTATTTTCCTTGTCTATGGAAGGTGTTTTTGCCAGTGCCTGGGGCAGAATAATGAGGTATCTCACCAAGGAAACAACATGCCAACACATATTAGGTTCTGAATGAAAATCTGAGTTGTCAAGGATTATCTCTGACCTAATAATAATTTTATGTGTGTTGTGAAGCTTCAGATACCTAAGTTAGATTTATTTATGTTTTCATGCAAATGTATAGTTGATTAGACTAGGGAAGTACTGATACTATTCTAACACTTGTTCAAAAGAATCAATGCCAATATGTTTGCCTATACCCAAAGAAGGTTCTTTCTTGAATCTTGCTTTTTCTTCTGGGTCTATTTCAAGTTGACCAAATAAACCCAACAATACTTACTTCAAGAAGTTTTACACCCACAAGAGAAATTGTCCTTGTCTTTGTTTCCCTCAAGTTAAAAATATATATATATATATCTGAAAAGTTTGTCTCTTTTTTTGTTTGTTTGTCTCTTTTTAAGTATATAAAAATGACAAGAGTAGTTTATTTTATAATTAAATCTAATGCTGAAAATTCCTTTTGCCCCAACATTCTCAAGATATTATTCCACTATTTTTTGTCTTCACTAATTGGTAATAAAGTCTTCTATTAGTCCCAGTATTATTCCATTATGACTACCTATCTTTGTGTCATCTTTACTTTGTTTTGAGATTGTACAGGTTAAATGTTCAGTTCAGATATAAGTTCATTTTAGTTTTATTCATTTACTCTGTTATGAACTCAAAGGTTTTGTCATCTTATCACCTCTGAGAATTCTTAGCCTTATTTCATTAAATTATTACGTCTACTCTTCTTTTTGAACTCAGATTAGCTGTACATTTCAACTTCTTATTTGTGCTTCCAAGTCTTATCACCTGTCTTGTATTTTGTTCTTTTTTCCTCTTGATGCTGAATTGTGGGTAATTTTCCCAAAATTATGCTTCAGTTAACTAAATTCAGTTTAATTTAAAACATTTATGATCTAACATTTTTTATTTTTATTTATTTTTTAAAGATTTATTTATTTATTTGACAGAGAGAAATAGATCACAAGTAGGAAGAGAGGTAGGTGGTAGGAGAGGAGGAAGCAGTCTCCCCGCTGAGCAGAGAGCCTGATGTGATGTGGGGCTCGATTCTAGAACTCTGAGATCATGACCTGAGCCGAAGGCAGAGGCTTTAACCCACTGAGCCACTCCAGCACCCCAATCTAATATTAAAAAAATAAAATAACTATATTCATCATTTATATGACTTTAAAAAATTTCTTTTTGAAACTTTCTTGAATATATTAATTGTGTCTTAGGTATCCTTATTTTGAACTTCTATGGAGTCTATGTAATAGTTTTATGATCTAAAGATATACAAGAATTGAATCCATTTTCTTTTTTGTAGATGTTGACTCTAATTTATGGTTTAATAATTACTATTATATCTTTATTCTGAATTATGAGCTCATTTACAGGAAATCCTTCTATGCAGGTTCTAATTTTTTTAAATTTTAATTTGCATCTATTCTGAAAGGCTTTTGCATTTTGTTACACCTGATTTTACTTGACTATCATTTCTTGGCATGGATTTCACTTCACTGGTCTACATGTATTTGCATCCAAGATAGTGAATGGAAAGTTCCATAATTAAGAATTGTCCAAAGACACTAATTTCCCTTCTATTAATAGGCTGAATATTTGTCTACTCAGTTTACCAAAGGAATTTTCACACTTTGAAGTTTTAAGATTTAATCAGGTATCTCAGTCTCCAATAAAAATTTAACACAGGGTGAAGTCTCTGACTTTGATATAAACTCAAGATACTAGATGTCCAAGTCAGAAATCCTTAAGAATACTGGATTCTCATCCTGGTTTTTAATTATTTTCTTTTTTTTTTTCTTCTGGCCCCCAGTTATTTACCTATTTTTATCCAGATCTTATCTGTGCTTTTAAAAATATGTTATTTTTTGTAATTCAGAATTTTTTTGGAAAGATATCAGCCTTGCTGAAGGAGAAAGAGAGAGGGGAAAAGAGAGGAAAAGAAAGAGAGACAGAGAGAGAGTTAGAGAGAATTAATTAAAATTAACAGCTATGGAATATCACAAGGGACTTCTTGCTCAGTTTTGCCAAATTGATCCTCAATTACTGTATATGGAGTGATAATTATTCTTGACAGAATGTTATCAGAGAGGATAGCAACCTACAGGCAGATGACAGGATATATGGAGAGCTTTGTGAGTAGAACTGGACATTATTTCTTCTATAAAACTCCGGAAAGAATTACATACAAATAATGAAGAAGAAAAGGTATGGTACACCCACTAAAGTAACAGCACAAAGAAAATAATCTTTTCATTACATCATAAGAAAGCTGCATTAATTATCTTAAAAATTAAACATTCACTGTTCAATCAGTAAGGCTGTAAAAAATAACTTCACTGAAAACAGTAAATTAAAGGCCAAGCATGCATGAAAATCATTAAAAGATTCTTTTCTTAGTAGTATAGCTAATTGTCTGAGAAGTTTCAAGATTATTTTAAAAATCCTTATTCAAGTAAAATGACTAGACTGTGTACACTGAGGTATTATTAAAATAATTAATTGTTCTTTCTTTATTCAGTCCAAAACTAAACTATTACATCTTTCAAGTCAATATAGCATGCGAAATGAAAGTATTAAAATTTAATTTTCCATAATAACTCTTTATTAAAATAAATTATTTAGAATTAATATGTAATAATTTTAGTACTAATTTTCCTTCTAGGTCTCTGATAAGTTATTTAATCCCTTCAAATAGTCTGAGATTCTACATGAGAAATAATTTGCCTTGGGAATAGAATTGTCTACTTCAATGTAAGAAACAATGAGTGGAGGAAGGATTATAATTTAGTAGAAATATTATAGATGGAATATCATTATTTATATATCTGTTTAACATGTTTTTTCCTATTCAAAAGATTCCTTTAGTCTCTCCATGCCATAGTCTTTATTTCTGAAAAAAACTGAGACATATTACTTTTAAAAAAATCAATGTTGCTTCCCCTAATTTTTATTAGCTGATGACTGAGTGGTCTGACTTTTTTCTTGAGACTGGTTAGCCAGAGTTTATAAAAGAAATAAAATAAAAATCTTTATGTTTCTATTCCAAAGAATGGTCTAAGACAGACCACACTTTCTGAATGTATTTCAAAATAATACTTCCTTCTTGGGTGCAACCAACACATGCAATTCATGCTATTATTGATTTACCTCACCAACTGCTCACAGCTCTCTTTAAAGAATCACACAATTTAAGATTATTGTTGATAAGAACACTTATTTTCCTAGCTGTGGAGACAAATGCTAAGTAATTTTAATCCTATAGCAAAGCAAACGCCTTGTATCTTCTTAAAAAAAAAATGCCTGCACAACAGGAAGTCCTTGTAAATAGCCAATATTAGTTTGAAAATTTCTACTGCTCATCTCTACATCATTGGGTTTGAAGACACTGATAGTCATCAGTTGGTAGTTTATACCAGTTAAGTATTTTATAAACATCTGAACTACAACCAAAAGGAGATATTCCACAAGAATACCTTCTATGACTACTCTAAGAATATGCTATATGTTTCCCTCACCTATATTTAGGTAGGATGATAAACAAAAATTGTATGCATTTAAGATGTACAAGTATACCACTTGATGTTTTGATATACATGGTGAAATAATCACCCCATTCAACCTAATTAACATATTCATCACCAAAGCCAAGAAGATGCCTATGGACACTTTATTTTATTTAATTTTGCTTACTTACTTACAGGTTTAATTCACCACATTAGTGACTTACAGAGATCTACTGGTCTTGAGAGTAATATGCCAGATATAAATTTAGTCAATCTACTTGCTAAGACAACAAATAATTTTACAATGTATTGTAAACTTAAAAATTTTGTCTTGTTGAAAATTTAAAAGATCAAGTAAATACATGTGCAGTTTAAATCGTGATTGACTTTAAATTCCAGACATGAAAAAGCTCTAAAGTATGAATCTAAGTTTAGGAATTGTCAATTTTGATATGATAACCAGGATTTGCTATAAAAATGGAAGTGGAGGATGTTTCTAAAATAAATACATCTTTAGCTATGGTGTGTCGGTGACTTTGTATGTGTGCAAATCAAGATGTTTCTCTAAAATTGAATTATACCTATAACTATTACTGAGGCAAAATAATATATAATCCTGAAAACTCTTATATGCTTGTTATCCCCAAACAGAGAAAAATGATGGGCTTTCTAATGTATCAGAAAAAAGTAAGCTAAAGAGCATGTATTGGTTTTTGTGTCTTGAAGAAGGTATCTCTAAAACCTTAAACTCATGGTTTGTTCATAAGCAGCAGATTCAGTCCTGAAATAGAGAAGGGAAATTCACCAGAGGAAAGTAAGCGGATGGAAATTTACCTTAAGGTAAGTCACATTTATTTTTTCTTCTCTATGAATACTGAACTATCTTTATACTTACACTACTTTTGGGGATCATAAATTTACTACCTCTTCATTCTTGTGATCAGATGATATTTGTAACAGACTTTAAATAGACAAATTGCCATTTTAACTCATCAGCCAATCTCAAATTCATTTCACTAGTGAATTTCCCCTCCTTTAGAGATTGATAATTCATGCTGAAAAGATAAAACTGAGTTTCTGAAATTGTAATGCCAACAACTACATCTTAAAACACCATGGCAAATGTAATACAATAAAAATTACAATTATATCATGTCCATAATTATAATGCAACACATTAATGAGACAAAACAGTAGTTCTATATTTATGAAAAGAATAAAAACATTTAAAAGAGATTTTAATATATATGGGACATTAGATAAAGAAATATGAAACCTTAAAGATAATTTTATAAGAAATATGTCATACTAAAATATTTATTTACTTCTTTATAGTCTTTCAGAAAAATTTATATTTCTCAAAATTTAATATGCTAAAATGCAGTGTAGGAAGTAGTGCCATTGTGGATATCTATTATTGCAGATAACATAATTTTTACTCAATTTTATTAGGATATAAATAAGAGATATTTAAAAAGTCATAGTGGTTAAAAGATGGTAAAAATAGAAATTTGTTTTTCCTCTCTCAAAGTACTTATTCTATTTCATTAATTCAGAGTGGATTACAATTATTTATGGATGCATGTATGGAAAAAAATCCTTACCATTTATTTTTTGGTTGGCTATTATTATAAACTCTCTAGTAGCTAAATTGTCATTTGTAACTTACATATCAGTAACTAAACAATACATTACTGCCTCAAATTCTTTTTGGAATGAAGTAGGTATAATAAACAAGGGGAAAAATAAGTAATAACAATTTAAAGTTTCTGCTGTATAGGATTTTGACTTATCTGAGCAACCTATGTAAGTAATTCCTGGGAACTTAAAAACTTCAGAAGTACAGAGTGATAGCCAAAAGTTAAAATAAGTATTACCTGAATTTGCTGTCATGCTCTGGTTATATCAGCAAAATGGTTCGTAGAAAACCTGACCAAGAATAGCTTGTCTATTTAGGTTTTCATTTCTGTAAGTAAAGCATATTCATTCCTGAATTGTTTAAAGATTCCCAGCTATGGGGTTTGAAATATCATTTATGTGTTTTATGAGTCCCACAGTAAGAGTCTAGACATATTTCCCTGCTTCTCAGCCTTTAGAGACCCTGTCATAACTCTTAAACTCAGCCTGCAAGGAGATTAACCGAGACAATAGGTTAAATATTGGTGTTGGACAAGATTTGTGGAATGCTTATTTTACCTACAATTTAGAAGTGAGACTTTACAATTTACAATTTAGAAATGAGACTTCAGCTTCTCAGCATTTCTACCAATATCTCTCTAGTCCAGGGCATCATAATTACTCTCTTGAATTATTTCGATGCTCTTCTAAATGGCCTATAAGCTCCCACAGATTATACTGCATCTGCAGCTTTTATGGTACTTTCCATTGATTTTTATCTTTTGGCTCAAGAACTTCTAAGAGTGTGCCATTTCACTCAAAACAAGGCCTCTGTCCTGATATACTCCCACTCTTCACTTTCTCAAACTAAATTTAAACCATATCCTGTTAAAAACATCTTTAGCCCTCTAGATTAATCTCTTAACACCTTGAAATTTTGATATAAATAATCTTTTGACTTTTACATATAGAATTGCTTGCTCTGTATCTCCCTGATCT
>JAQQSY010007091.1:0-10661 GCA_028646535.1 Procyon lotor
CCCCCGGTTCCCACCGTGGATCAGCCTCCTGCCTCTTCATCCTCTGCACCTGGGGCCTGGCGGCAGCTCCGGGCCCCCTCATCTCAGCGCCACCACGTTCATAAGGCCTGTGCAAGTTCTAGGAGTTTCCAAACCTTGAAATAGCAGTCATTCTCTCCTTGGATCTGTGAAACGGTTAGCCCGTAGCCAGGAGGTTGGGGGCTTGAGACCAGTGGGTCCGGTGCTCAGCCTCCCCCCAGCGCGAGGACTCAGCAAGACAGATCCTAGTGCCTTATTCCACTGCCCTCCCTTGACCAGACCTGCTGGCTCAGCTAGAAGTCCGTGGCGTCCTCCCTGTCGATGTCCGTCTGTCACATAACCTCTCACTCCCACCCACAGAGAGCCTCGAGGGGAGCGCACCCGCCCCCCCGCCCCCCACCCCTGCCCCATCCATCCCCCAGGGCTGCAGCCAGGCCCAGAGGTCCCGTCACCACCGAGACACTAAGAGCAGCTTTAGCCAAGGGCGGAACAACCATGCTTCCACCAGCTGGACAATCTCTGCCTCTCCCTTCCCAGCAGGACCCCTGCCTCTTACCTCTAGCCCAGAGGATGCCGCCGTCTTTCCACTCGAGACTGGCTCTGTCTGACCCCTTTCTGGGCACCAGGGACGAAGGGCGCAGGCCTTTGCCCCCCGATGGCTGCCCTTTTGAGGACATGTATTCAATGTTTACTTGAGAAATACTCTGTTTACAGCTGGAGGAGAAATGTGCCCAACACTGGCGGAGCTCGGGCTCCCGACGGGGCCCGGCCTCCCTTCCGGCACTGCCAGTGGCGGTCCCAGAGCGAGTGAAGGCGGAGCCCGCAGGGGCGCTCGCCCCGCACCCCCTCTGCTCCCTGACCCCGCGGTGCTAAGACCACTCCCATCACCTTCCTCGCAGCCTTCTAGCCCCCCGACATTCCCTGCCTCTGCCATTCCCTCCCTCCAGGGTTCTCTGCTCCTTGACATAGCCCCTGTCTCCTAGAAAACCAGTGTTTGGAGCAATAAGATTATTTTTGCTTGAGTCTTTTTTCTAAGCAAAGATAAAGGGTTGGCATCGTAGGAACGTTCTTTCTTTGCTGTTGCAGTTTACCTTTTTAGAAGACAGATCCTAATAGGACGGCGGATGTCTGGGTTTCAGCCTCAGTCTTACGGAAACTTGGAAAAGCAGGAGTTGGGCCTCCACCCCCTGAGAAGGGGACCCCCTAACTCTTTGCCCTCCCCTTCCTCCATGCTGTCTGGGCTCCTGGCCCTGCCTGCCAAGTGCGCCTGTCACCTCAGATCATCCTTGTGCCCCCCCATAGTCTCCCATCTGGGGGCGCCGGTGGCTCCTGGATTATTGTTTCCCACTGACTCCCTTCCCCTCTCTCAGCCTGGATGGCGGCCCCCAGACCACAGCACTCCTGGGGTCACCTGGGAACTGGCAACCTGACGACAGCCAAGCCTGGGGCTGCGGCCAGAGATGGTGCCTCAGAGGGGCAGCGAGGAGGTGGGACAAGAGGGTTAGCGAATGTAAGCCCCCATGGCCGCCATTGAGAGGCGAATCCACCCGGAGGCCCCGTCATCTTTTCCCAGGAGGAGCCACAAGGGGAAGGGAGTTTGTTCAGGAACATTTTGAAGAATTCTGTGCCCCTGGGGGCATCTTTCATTAGAGCAGGGGAGTAGGGGGCCACGATTTCATAGGTGTGGGGGCTGACTCGGGTGTGAGGGAGGCACAGGGTAAATAAACCCAGGCACAAAGTTAGCTTCAAATACTAGTTAATAAATCTATTTTTCTTTATTTTCTTTTTTTGCACAGAAGCTGGTAATCTAGGACCTACGTGTGAACAACTTTATATGAATATTTTTTGTACTTGGTTTACTTGGGTTGGTATGATACATTATATTTAAGTTCCTTGAACACTGTGGATCCCCCTAATGTGTATGAATGACTGAGGCTTTGTAAATTAAGGGACGTTTGTGTGAATAAAGTTATTTGATGGGGTCAGAGAAGCCATACGTGATTTGAAAACCAGTGCTTCGTGGTTTTGTTGGCACCCGCTTGGGGGAGGGAGGAGCCGCAGCTCCCGGGGCCCCCGTGGGTGAGCTGCTGCGGAGAGAGGGACCTTCCCGCCCCACCCTGGGAGCAGGCGCTTGGGGCCCGGGAGTCCGCACCTAACCTGGCCGGCCCATCACGGGTTCCAGGGCTGTGGCGAGGCCACTCAGAGGCCCTTCCAGGCCCACCACTGCTTTGCTTCTGCAAGTTCTGCCCTCTGGAGTTTTAACCAAGAGATAAGAGGGGTCTCGACTACAGCGGCAGGAGGAAGGGGACGGGGACGTCCTCGAAAAGCTGGGGGGAGGGGCTGTGGGCTGTGAGAGGAGCAGGACAGAACAACTCTTGAGCTGAGGGCATAACACCCCTGTCCAGAGAGCACCAGGGAGGACAGGGACTTCCGCCACTTGCTGCCGGGGACCGGGGACTTGGTCTCGCTGGGTGTCCTTTTCCTCCAGCAAAATGGCAGCAGCAATAGCTCGCTCCGGAGCGATTGAGGCTGAATCTAGAAACCTCGTGTTGGACCCAGCACTCAGTAGGCTTTCAACAGATGCTCCTATAGCTCCCTTTTCCCGGAGGCCCGGTGTGGGATGTCCCGGACCCCCGGCTGGCGCAGCCTCGGGAAAGCTACTCGCTCTGGAAGGACCACCACTTGCCTGGGGGCCCACCGCTCAGGGTTCTCCGGAATCGGATCTTGCCGACCCAGGAATCCTAAAACTGCTGGATGCCGAGTCAGGCCTGTGGAATGTGTGCCGGAGGAGCAGGTAAGTCTGCCTTCCGGTGCCACATTCCAGGCCCGGCTTTGGTGTCTGGGGACCAAGCTCCTTGCAAAAAAAGGATCCTTCTGTGCTTAGCCTGAGGCTTGGGAAGGATGACCCACGAGTTTGCTTTAATAACTTGGCAGAGACCATTCACCCCTTTGAAGCGTATGAGTGGTTTTTCACACATTCGGAGCTGTGCAATTGTCGCATGGTCCAATTCCAGAACATTCTTTCCAGAACATTGGAAAAGAAATCACACCCGTTAGCAGTCACTCATCCCCTCCCCAACGGGCACACGCGGCCCGAGGCAACAGCTAATCCACCCTTTGTGTGAATGGAGTCACTCTGTGGCCTTCTGCGGCTGACTCCTTCACTGCAGAATGTTCAGTGACCTTCCATGTCTCGCGTGTGTCTGCACTCTGTCCCCATGGGTTGCTGAATTGTATCCCATTGTGTGGAAACCCCACTATCCCTGAACCCATTCATGGTCTGGGATCATGGCTTCGTGTGGGGCTCCTAGAAGGAAGGCCACTGTGTCGCACAGACCTAGGGTTCCGGTCCCCTGGGTGCGTATCTCGTGGCATTGCTGGGTCCTGCAGTCACTGTACAATCATTGAGGACCCCGAAAATTGTTTTCCAAAGACGCTGCACCGTTTTATGTCCCCCCCCCCCACGCGGTGTGAGGGTTCTTCCTCCGCATCCTCGCCGCCACTTGCTATTGTCTTTTTTTATTGTCATCCCTCTGCACTACTCACTAGTGGCCAATGAGGGGAGAATAGCAAGTAGGTTCTTGAGACGCAGACGCTGTCACGGACCCAGCCATGAGGAGGTACCTCGCAGAGTCCCGAGAACAGAGACCGACTCTGCTACGTACTGGTTCCCTTGACCTTGAGGCAGATCACCTCTCTGACTTCATTTTCTGTGAAGTAGGAAATGCCCACTTCATAGGGTGGTTGGCAGGACTGAAGGTGTGTCGTGCAGACTACATGGTGGGCACTCATCAGAGCATTTCCTTGTCCCCGCGTCCCAGGCGCCCGGGCTAACTGGGGCACAGCTCAGTGTGGGGGCTGCCAGTGTGTTGGGTTCGGTGTAGGTGATGAGAACAGGTCACTGCAACGTGGGGTCTACTGAGGGCCACACCGAGCAGAGAGATGTGTCACCCAGGCCCTGGGAGGGAGCTGGCCAGCGCCCGCTTGGGTAGAAAAACATCCGGGCCCTCGCTGACCTTCCCCTCCCGACCAGCTCCCGCAGCCTCCCGGGCCTTGCCGGCAAGGAGCTCCGGGTCCAGGGGATGGAGGACTCCGAGACGACAGGGAGGGTGGCGTGGCGGGCTGGGCCGGGCCGGAGGGAAGCTCCAGGGGCCGTGGATGAGGATGTGGAGGCCTGATGGAGGCCGGAGCCCTGAGGCCACACTCGTCCGTCCGAGCTGCCTGGCCGGAGCCCTTGAGCCTGTGGCGCCCAAACATCCCGCAGCGGGCACAGCCCCCCTCGTCTTCGCTGTCGTCTCCACTTGGAGCGTCGCAGCACCTCCCTGGTTTCTGAGAAGTGTTTGCTTCCCCACATCCCACCCTGAGGAGCCAAAAGAGGGTTGATGGCATTTGAGACCTAGCCCTCAATCCAGCCCCCCCTTGCTGGCCCCGCAGAGCAGGCCAAGGTGCAAGGCCCTCTGTAGATCTCCATTGCACGTAGAATATTACCCAGACCCTCTCCTTGGTCTGTAGAAGGTGCTTCTCCACCTTCCCCCTCTCCCCAACATCTTATTGGGGATAAGCTTATTCCCAACATCCCAACACCCGGTTGCTCGCCAGCACCCCCAGGCTCTCCCCTCCGGCACGCTGGGCCTTATTGCTGCCATTCATTCATTCATTAATTCATTCATTTGTTTGTTTTTTTGAGAGAGGGAGGGAGGGAGGGAGGGGCGAGGGAGAGGGAGGGAATCTCAAGCAGACTCCCCGCGGGCACGGAGCCCAACACAGAGCTCGATCCCACGACCCTGGGCCCAGAATTTCTGCTTTGTCTCCACCCGGCCTCTTGGCCACCGTTCCAGGTGCGTGGGAGGGAAGGGCGGGGTAGGGAAACAGAGGTCACTCCCCATGGAGGTCACTCCCCATCTGACCTATGCTCGTGGACCTACAAAAATCCGATCGGGACAAGAATGAAGAAACCTGGGTCCAGATCCAGCGTGGCCTCCTGCCAGCCGCGTGGGGTGTGGCCAAATCTCTCCTCTCGGGGCCTCTCGGTGTGGTGGATTCTGGAACCGGGCAGGAGGGTTTGGACAACTGCTTTACCAGGTACGGTCCCGTGACCTTGGCACGGTACCCTCCAGGCCCTTCTTGGGACAGTACCAGTGCCCACTTCATAGGTCTTTCTGAGAATTCATGAGGTGGTCCGGGTACCAATCTTAGCACAGAGCCCGATGTGAAGTGAATTGTCCATAAATGGTAGCTAGAGATGGTATTTTTTTAAAAGGATTTTATTTTCTATTTATATGTCAGAGAGAGAGAGAGAGCACAAGCAGGGGGAGAAGCAGAGGGAGAGGGAGAAGCAGGCTCCCTCTAAGCAAGGAGCCCCATATGGGACTCGATCCCAGGACCCTGGGATCATGACCCAAGCCGAAGGCAGTCGCTGAACAGACTGAGCCACACAGGCGTCGCCTAGTGATAGTATTTTTTTAAGGGAAAAAAAAAAACTTCCTTTAAGATGTTTCTCCAGAAAAAGCGCCTGGATGGTTAAGGGATGTTGTGTGTCTCATTCCCGCCCGCCATGTTCCAGTGCACGTTAAAGGCCCTGAGAAGGCCTGTAGGAGCCCAGTTTCTCCAGCTTCTGGGATCACTGATGCTTCCACACGGAACACCTAACAACTGATAGTGGGGTTCTGGGGAGTTGCTTTGGGGCCCGCTTCAGGAGAAGCTAACAAAGACCATCTTTGCTGCTCTCAGACCCGAGACTGCAGCCACCCGGTGTCTCTCATGGGGCCGGAACGACCTCCCTATTGCAAAAGCCTCCAGTAATTGCCTCCGCTTGGTCTACTGGTTCCTTGAGGGCAGATCAGAATATGAGGAATTTAATAACCGCGGTCTGGATCCCCTGCCAGAAGGCCGGAGGGCCCTGGGCCAGCCTCGAATGTGCTGAGAATACAGAGCAGCTCCCCCAGCCCGCAGGCCAGGCCACTGCCGAAACCCTCGGGCTCCCGGTGCCTGTGTGGCCAAGCGCAGCCACTCCGCAGCGAGCCCCGACCCCGCACATGGAGCACTTAGCCTTCTGCTGGGGGCACTCACCATTCCACGGGCCTGCGTGCGGGCCCTGCCGGGAGACCGCCGGGGCTCAAGTTACTCTACCTCCTTAGGACTCGGTTTCCTCAGATGAAAAATGGGCTTCAGAACCACACCCGTGCCTGTGAGGGTTAGGTATATGGCTCCCTGATCGGGAGACCCCAGACAGCAGCAGCCGAAGCAAGAGAGAAGCTGGAGCTCTCGCCCATGAAAGAGGGGCGAGGGGGCGCCTGGGGGGCTCAGTCCCTTAAGCGGCCGACTTCTGCTCGGGTCATGATGACCCCAGGGTCCTGGGATTGAGCCCTGCGTCAGGCAGAGGGAGTCTGCTTCTCCCTCTCCCTCTGCCTCTCCCCTCTGCTCATATTCTCTCTCAAATAAATAAAATGTTAAAAAATAAAATAAAGTGTGAGGCTATCAATCCTGGGCCATCCGGGGCTTCATACATGGGGAGATCACTAGAGATCCCATCTCCCATCTTCCTGTTCCGATCTTTTTAGCAAGTGGCTCAAGTTCAAGGTCACCTCCCAGTCCAGGATAGCTGCTGGAGCTTCGGGATGTTCCCCCATCCCTGACAACATCAAAGAGGAAGGGAGCCAGAGAGTGGACCATCTCCTTCCATGGAAGCTTCCCTGAAGGCCCACACCCCCCTTCCACTTACTTCGCATGGGCGAGAGCTTAGTATGGCCACGGGTGGGGCCAAGGAGGCTGGGAAGCTGGGGGGGTGGGGCGGGCAGTGGTCCTGTTACTAAGGTTGACGGAGTCTGGGTGTCGGGTGGGCCAGCAGCCACCTGTGCCACGAGCGTGCCTCTGGCTCCTTCCAATAAAAGTTAGGTATTACCTTCATTAATCATAGTCCTGCCGGCCTGGGTTCAAAGCAACGAAATAACTAAATTAGCCGGAGGGCCTCTAAGGGGGCTTGTTCAGAGCTGGGATAACAGCCACGCAGTGCAGCCAGCAGGAAGTTGTTGGCTCGGGTTCACTGTCTGCTGATATCTCTTCAGTTAGGGTGCACTGAGAGCCCCCTTCTAGGGCTGGGGGTACAGAGGAGACGGCCGAAGAGGCAGTGTCTCGTGCTGATCAAGGGTGGAGTCTAAACTATAGCGCCTGGGCTAAAGTCTCAGTTCTGCCACTTCCTGTGTGATCCTGGGCCGATTACCTAACCTCTCTGGGCTTTGTTGTCTTTGTCTCAAAGACGGAGAAGGTGATAAACACCATCACAGGATTATTCTGCGGGTTAAAGGAATTGATACGAAGTGCTTTGAATACTGAAAAAAAAAATTATCTCTCCAGTGGACCCACGACTTCTCCATACCTTAACCTGCTTTCTTCCTGCCCACACTGAGTGTTCACTGAGCACGTTCCCTGCCGCTCACTGGAGATTCCAAGATGAAATACACCTAGATCTACCTGCATTCCTTCCTCACGGGGCTGTTTCCTGAGCCCCTATTGTGTGCCAAGCTCCGTGTTGCAAGCAGACAGTCCTGAAGGAAACTAGGCAGGGGTGTGGAGTCCAGAGGGACACACGGAGGACCCTGGCTCAGACATGGACCCGGGGGCTAGGAGACTTGGGGTCCAGCCCCGGCTTTGGTGGTGGCATGCGGCCCGTGGACATCTGTGTCCTGTGATGCTGGACAGGCAGCTCTGCCAGGCCCGTGGACAGGGCCCGGGAGAGGAGGCCACCAATTCCACCACAAATAAAGTAGTCCTTTATTTTCCTGGGTCAACGGATGAGCAGTAATCTGGGAACAAAAGGTGATTAGCGGCGGCTGGCCACAGAGCTGAGCCAGTTGCCCTCACCCCGGAGCCCGGCCAGTTGTCTGCTCTCAGGGCCCCAAGCTCGCTTCCCCAGGCAGTTCCTTTGACCCCTTCGCCACCCCTACCCATTTTTGAAACCTACTACCCCTCCGGGAGGTTCTGCCCCCCTGTGTCAGTTACTAATTCACTTCCTCTCAGTTTCAAATAAATGCTCCTCTAGAAAATACTCTATGATGAGCAACAGAATTCCTTTAGGTGTTTCTCCTGTAAAGTGAGCAAAATTCTAAGACCTCAGTAGAAGACTCTGGGGGGACATTGAGAGAGGAAAAGGCTTCCTGCGATTTCCAGCTTGGGACATTGGCTGGCAGGGGTGAGGGGGGTGTCCCACGGTGGATTCTTATCCCTGCCTAGGGTCCAGAATGGGATCCACCTGTGACCTTGCAGCCTCCGCCCGGTGATAACCTCTCTACAGCTCTCCTGAAACCCTCCTGAAAAAAACCCTCCTGAAGCCCTCCTGAAAAAGCCCCTCTGTGGCCTGCATACAGTCGCCCATGGCCTGGAGAGTCTCAGAGACGCACCAGTGCTCTCTCCCCAAGTCCACATG
Source organism: Procyon lotor (assembly GCA_028646535.1). Lineage (NCBI taxonomy): Eukaryota > Metazoa > Chordata > Mammalia > Carnivora > Procyonidae > Procyon > Procyon lotor. Next base: position 8,441 of record JAQQSY010007091.1, read on the forward strand.
CAGCCCCGGTAGTCTGCAGCTACCTGCCTGTGGCACGCAGTCTCCTGATGCCCATGACGATTGACTGAAGGCCTGCTGCCCCCTACTTGTACCCTCTGGGGGGTGGCCTGTTGCTTCCCTTAGTGACTCCCGGCCAGCTCCAGCCTGGCTAAGCCTCAAACTTCTCTGTGGCCGGTAGTTGAATTACACCTTTCCCAACAAGGTCTAAACCCCTTGCACGGTGTCCTCCCTTGGGCATTTGTGAAAAACTACAGTTAACATCATACCTAAAGGCAAAAGACAGAATACTCTCCCCCTCAATGTCAGGAATAAGAAAGAGTGTCCACTCTTACCATTCAACAGTTACTGGAGTTTCTAGCCAGTGCAAACAGGCGAGAAATACAATTAAGGATAAGGCATGAGATTAGAAAAAGGTAACTGTCTCGATTAGCACGTGTCATCACCATCTATGTGGAATATCCAACAGAATCTACAAAAAACCTCCCAGAATTAATTGAGTTTGGCAAGGTTCTGGGATACAAGATCAATACACAACCATCAGCTGTAGTTTTATTTGCTGGCAATGAATAATCAAGAATTGAAACGGGGGGAAAAACCCATTTACAGTATCATTAAAAATGCCAAACTACTTAGGGATAAATCTGGCAAAAGCTAGGAGAGACTTGTGCGGTAAACACTACAAAGCATTGCTAAGAGACCTTAAGGAAAGCTGACATCGACGGAGAGATAGAAGTCAGTCCTCATCATTTGCAGATTCCAGGCTTGGAAATTCACATACTCGCCCAAATGTATCCACAGCCCCCAGATCAATAATGGCAGTGCTGTCTCAGTTATTCACAGACATGCACAGGGCAGCAGGAAATTCGAGGAGCCCAGTGCACATTCCCAGCCGAGGTCAGACCAGGCAATGCTCTGCCTTCTCATTTCACCTCCCATACCATAAGCAAGTGAGCAAGTGTCCTTTTTTCAATCTATTTAGTTAGTGCTATATTTTTCACATTTGTGCTCTTTGTCGGTGATTTTTAAATGGCTAGCAAGCATAATGCCCAAGCTGTAGCTGGGTTTCCTTCGTGCAAGAAGGCTGTGATGTGCCTTACCGAGAAGGTCTGTGTATTAGACTTTATTCAGGCATGAGTTATAGCGCTATTGGGTGTGAGTTCAATGGTAATAAATCAGCCGAAGATATTACGTAAGTTCCCTTTAAACAGAAACACACATAAAACGAGGTTACTTATTGATCCACTGACAAAAATGTGACCAGAGGCTCACATTAGGTTAGGAACCTAACCTTGTATCTCTTCTAGAAGCAACAGTTCAGTATTCGCTAATTCAACACTCACGGAGACTTTAGAGACCATAACTACTGTGAATAATGAGTCAACCACACTTTGTTCAGGGGTGAGAAAACTCCATATTAAGATGGCAGTTTTCCCCAAACTGATCTATAGGTTCAGTGCAATCCCAACCAAAATCCCAGCAGGCTTTCTGTAAAAATTGACAAGCTGACTTGAAAATTCATATGGAAATAAAAAGGTCAAAACAGATCTGAAAAAAAAAAAATTCCACAAACTTAGAAGGCTACCAATGTCACTTTTAAGAATTATTATGAACTGGGGCGCCTGGGTGGCTCAGTCGTTAAGCGTCTGCCTTCGGCCCAGGTCAGATCCCAGGGTCCTGGAATCGAGCCCCGCATCGGGCTCCCTGCTCGGCAGGAGGCCTGCTTCTCCCGCTACCATTCCCTCTGCTTGTGTTCCCTCTCTCGCTGTGTTTCTCTCTGTCAAATAAATAAAATCTTTAAAAAAAAAAAAAGAATTATTATGAAGTTACAGTAATCAGAACAATATGACAGTGACATGAAAATAAACATATATAGATCATAAGACAGAACGGAGTCTAAAAATAGACCCACACACATGCGGACAACTGATTTTTGACAATTACGAAGGCAACACAGTGGAGAAAGGATCACCTTTTTAAAAATGGTGCTGGAGATGTGGTATATATATATACAATGGAATACTATGCAGCCATCAAGAGAAACGAAATCTGGCCATTTGCAACGACGTGGATGGAACTGGAGGGTATTATGCTAAGCGAAATAAGTCAGTCAGAGGAAGACAATTATCACATGATTTCTCTGATAGGAAAAATTTGAGAGGCAAGGCGAGAGTTTGGGAGGGTGGGGGAGAGAAAAATGAAACAGAAAGGGATGGGGAGGGAG
>JAQQSY010007092.1:0-10660 GCA_028646535.1 Procyon lotor
ATTTCTGCATCTAATGAAAGGATCATAGGGTTCTCATCCCCTCTCTTATTAATGTGGAGCATCATGTTGATTGATTTGCGAATATTGAACCATGCTTGCAACCCAGGAATAAATCCCATTTGGTCCTGGTGAATAATTTAAATGTTCTGTTGGATTTGGTTTGCTAGTATTTTGTTAAGAATTTTTACATCCCTGTTCATCAAGGAAATTGGCCTGTAGTTCTCTTTTTTTTTTTTTTTTTAAGTGAGGTCTTCATCTGGTTTTGGTATCAGGGTAATGCTGGCCTCATAGAATGAATTTAAGTTTTCCTTCCATTTCTGTTCTTTGGAATAGTTTGAAAAGAACAGGTATTAGCTCTTCTTTAAATATTTGGTAGAATTCCCCTGTGAAGCCATCTGGCCCTGGACTTTTGGTTGTTGGATTTTTTATTACTAATTTCTCTGCTGGTTATCAGTCTGTTCAAGTTTTCTATTTCTTCCTGTTTCAGTTTTGGTAATTTATATATTTCTAGGAATGGAACCATTTCTTCCAGGTTGCCCAGTTTGTTGGCATATTCTTTTACTTTTCTTTACTATGCTTTCTTCTACTTTTTAAAAGTATACTTTGTATACTTTTACTTTTACTTTATTTCCCGAACCCCGGTCTCCAAGTCTTAGTAAGCAACAATTTCTTCATCTGAAAACTATGACTAATGATACTTGTCCTTTCAACGTTAGAAGAGAAACAGGGGCGCTCGGGTGGCTCAGTGGGTTAAAGCCTCTGCCTTCGGCTCAGGTCATGATCTCAGGGTCCTGGGATCGAGCCCCGCATCAGGCTCTCTGCTCAGTGAGGAGCCTGCTTCCCCGCCTGCTTCCCCGCCTGCCTCTTTGCCTACTTGTAATCCCTTTCTGTCAAATAAATTTAAAAAAATCTTTAGAAGAGAAACAAAAATTATGTTTAATATGAAAACTCATTAACAGAAAAGAGAAAACCTGCAGGATTTCAAAGAAGTTACATATTGTGAACTCAGTTTTTCATAATGTTCTAATTCTTTCTATTTCTGTGGTGCTGATTGTTATTTCTCTCATTTGTGAGTTTATTTGGGTCTTTTCTCTTTTGGTAATCGTCTGGCTAGAGGTTTGTCAATTTTATTAATTTTTCAAAGAATAAGCTCCAGGTTTCATTGATCTGTTTTTGTTTTTTAGTTTCTATATCATTTATTTCTGCTCTAATCTTTATCATTTCCTTCCTTCTGCTGGCTTTAGGCTTCATTTATTCTTTTTCTAGCTTATTCAGGTTTAAGGTTAGGTTGTACCACAAACCATAGCATAGCTAGGACTAAACCTAACCATAGAGGTAAAAGATCTGTACTCTGAAAATTATAAAACACTGATGAAAGAAACTGAAGAGGACACAAAAAATGGAAAAACAGTCTATGCTTATGGATTGGAAGAATATTGTTAATAAAATCATGAATGAAAGGGGAGACATCACAACCACTACCAAGGAAATACAGACAATTGTTAGAACATATTATGAGCAACCATATGCCAACAAATTAGGCACTCCGGAAGAAACGGATGCATTCCTGGAAACTTATAACCTACCAAGACTGAAACAAGAAAAGGTAGAAAATCTGAACAAACCAATAACCAGCAAGGAAACTGAAGCAGTAATCAAAAACTTCCCCCAAAAAACAAGAGTCCAGGGCTAGATGGATTCCCAGAGGAATTCTCCCAAACATTTAAAGAAATAATACCTATCTTACTGAAGCTGTTTAAAGAAATAGAAATGAAGGGAAATTCCAAACTTGTTCTATGAGTTCCGCATTACCTTGATCCCAAAACCAGACGAAGACTGATCAAAAAGAAGAATTATAGACCAATATCCCTGATGAACATGGATGCAAAAATACTCAACAAGATATTAGCTAATAGGATTCAACAGTACATTAAAGGGAGTATTCACCATGACCAGGTGGGATTTATTCCTGGGATGCAAGGTTGGTTGAACATTTGCAAATCAATCAACGTGATAGAGCATATTAATAAAAGAACCACATTATCCTCTCAATTGATGCAGAAAAAGCATTTGACAAAATACACCATCCTTTCTTGATTAAAAGTCTTCAAAGTATAGGGACAGAGGGAACATACCTCAGTATCATAAAAGCCATCTATGAAAGGCCCACAGTGAATATCATTCTCAAGGGGGAAACACTGAGAGCTTTCCCCTAAGGCCAGGAATGTGGCAGGGATGCCCATGCTCACCACTATTGTTCAACATAGTACTAGAAGTCCTAGGCTCAGCAATCAGACAACAAGAAATAAAAAGCATTCAAATTGTCAAAGAAGAAGTCAAACTCTCTCTTCACAGACGACAGGATACTTTATGTGGAAAACCCAAATGACTCCACCGCAAAGTGCTAGAACTCATAGAGCAATTCAGCAATGTGGCAGGATACAAAATCTGTGCACAGAAATCAGTTGCTGTACACTAACAATGTGACTGAAGAAAGAAATTAAAGAATCGATCCCATTCACAATTGCACCAAAAACTGTAAGATACCTAGGAACAAACTTAACCAAAAAGGTAAAAGATCTGTACTCTAGAAACTACAAAACACTTATGAAAGAAATGGAGGAAGACACCAAGAGATGGAAAAACGTTCCATGCTCATGGACTGGAAGAATAAACATTGTTAAAATATCTATGCTGCCCAGAGCAACCTACACATTTAATGAAATCCCTATCAAAATACCATCGACATTGTTTTCACAGAGCTGGAACAAACAATCCTAAAGTTTGTATGGAGCCAGAAGAGACCCCAAATCCCCAGGGGAATACTGAAACAGAAAACCAGAGCTGGGGTCAACCCAATGCCTGACTTCAAACTATTACAGAGCTGTGATGACAGACACACAGAACAAGCGAACTGAATAGAGACCCTCAACTCTGTGGTCAACTAATCCTTGACAAAGCAAGAAAGAATATCCAATGGAAAAAAAAGTCTCTTCAATAAATGGTGCTGGGAAAATTCGACAGGAAGTATTAAAGGGGACTCTGAGTGGAAAAGAAGGGCCAATAAGTGACAGTATGAAGGTAGGAAACACAAAAGCAGGATTGATGAATATTTCCAGGAACCCACAAAATAAAGAGATGTAAAGTATGATACCGTGCACTTAGAAGAGTGTGTGGGGTGGGTGGAGTAAAGAATGTATTCAAACTTAAACGGCCACCAAGTTAATATAGACTGCTGTATGCAGAAGGTGTTACATGCAAACCTAATGGTAACCACAAATCAATACCACTAATAAATATGCAAAGAACAAAGAGAAAGGTGTCTAAACATATCACTAAAGAAAACCAGCAAACTATGAAAGAGGAAAAAAGAAAGGATCAGAGCAAGTATTCAGAAACAACCACAAACAAGTAATAAGTGGCAATAAATATATATACCAACAATTACTTTGTATGTAAATGGACTAAATGCTCCAATCAAAAGACACAGGGTGACAGAATGGATAAAAAAAAACCAACATCCATCCATATGTTGCTTATGGAGATTCATTTTAGACCTAAAGACATCAGCAGATTGAAAGTGAAGGGCTAGGGGCGCCTGGGTGGCTCAGTCGTTAAGCGTCTGCCTTCGGCTCAGGTCATGATCCCAGCGTCCTGGGATTGAGCCCCGCATCGGGCCTTCTGCATGGCAGGAAGCCTGCTTCTCCCACTACCATTCCCTCTGCTTGTGTTCCCTCTCTCGCTGTGTTTCTCTCTATCAAATAAATAAAATCTCTAAAAATAAATAAATAAAAAATAAAAAAAATAGAAATGAAAGTGAAGGGCTAGAAAAGCATTTATCATGCAAATGGACATCAAAAGAAAGCTAGAGTAGTCAACTTATGTTGAATAAACCAGACTTTAAAACAAAGCCTGTAACAAGAGACAAAGAAGGATACAATATACTAGCAAAGGGGACAATCCAACAGAGGATATAATAATTGTAAGTATTTATATACTCAACAAAGGAGCATACAAGCACATAAATCAGTAACAAAGTAACTAATAGTAAGTGACAGTAGGGGACTTTAACACCACTCTTACATTGATGGTTAGCCCATCCAATCAGAAAATCAACGAGGAAAAAATGACTTTCAATGGCACAATGAACCAAGTGGATTTAACAAATGTATTTTGAACATTCTATCCTAAAACAGCAGAATACACATTATTTTCAAGCACACGTGGAATATTCTCCAGAATAGATCAGCCCTTAGGCCACAAAACAAGTCTCAACAAATTCAAAAAGATCGAAGTCATCCCATGCATCCTTTGTGTCCTGAGACTTGACTGGATTCACTTATTAGTTCATCTTGTTGCAAACGGCAAGATTTCATTCTTTTTGATGGGATGGCTGAGCAATACTCCATTGTGTGTGTGTGTCTACACACACACACACACACACACACACACACACACACACACACATCTTCTCTATCCATTTATCAGTTGATGGACATTTGGGTTCTTTCCATAGTTTGGCTATTGTTGATGATGCTGCTATAAACATCAGGGTGCATGTGCCCCTTCAAATCATTATTTTGGTATCCTTTGGGTAAATATCTACTAGTGCAAGTGCTAGGTCGGTCATAGGGTAGGTTCTGTTTTTAACTTTTTGAGGAACCTCTGTACTGTTTTGCAGAGAGGCTGTAGCAGTTTGCATTCCCATCAACAGTGTAAGAGCGTTCCCCTTTCTCTGCACTCTTGCCAACAGCTGTTGTTTCCTGTGTTAATTTTAGCCATGCTGACAGGTGTCAGGTGGTATCTCATTGTGGTTTTGATCTGTATTTGCCTGATGATGAGTTAAAATGCATTGTTGGATTTGGTTTGCCAGGCGCCCAAAGTGTATTCTTATTCTTGTTTTCCCATGCAACACGAAGACTTTGAATGGATATTCCTGCTACCTACTTCTTCATCTTCTTCTTCTTTTTTTAAGTAGGCTCCATGCCCAGTATAGAGCTCAGTGCGGGGCTTGAACTCCTGATTGGGAGATCGAGACCTGAGCTGAGAAGAGCCAGACACTTAAGCGACTGGAGCCACCCAGGTGTCCAGCAAAACTATACTTCAGGATGAAGGAAAAATAGAGACATCCTCAGATGAAGGAAAACAAAGAATTTGTTTCTAGTGACCTACCTTTAAGTAATGGTAGGGGAAAAAATTTCAAACAGAAAGAAAATGGTGTGGTGCCTAGGTGTCTTAGTGGGTTAAAGCCTCTGCCTTCAGCTTGGGTCATGATCTCAGGGTCCTGGGATCGAGCCCCACATCGGGCTCTCTGCTCAGCAGGGAGACTGCTTCCCCCCCCTCTCTCTCTGCCTGCCTTTCTGCCTACTTGTGATCTCTCTCTCTGGGTCAAATAAATAAAACCTTAAAAAAAAAAAGAAAGGAAGTAATAGAAGGAATCTTAGAATATAAGAAAAACAAAAGGAACAGAAATATGGCTTATCGAACTTTCAATACCTGAAAAACAAATAATCCAGTCAAGAAATGGGCAGAAGACTTAAACAGACATTTCTCCAAAGAAGACATACAAATGGCCAATAGACACATGAAAAAATTTTTTGTTTGACATCACTTGGCATCAGGGAAATACAAATCAAAACCACAATGAGATACCACCTCACACCAGTTAGAATGGCCAAAAATCAACAGGACAGTCAACAACAAATGGTGGAGAGGGTGTGGAGAAAGGGGCACCCTCTTCCACTGTTGGTGGGATTGCAAGTTGGTGCAGCCACTTTGGAAAACAGTATGGAGGTTCCTTAAGAAGTTTAAAAAATGGAGCTACCCTACAACCCAGCAATTTCTCTACTGGTATTTACCCCAAAGATACAAATGTAGTGATCTGAAGGGGCACATGCACTTCAATGTTTATAGCAGCTATGTCCACAATAGCCAAACTGTGGGAAGAGCAGAGATGTCCATCCTCAAATGAATGGATAAAAAAAAATGTGGGGTGTGTCTGTGTGTGTGTGTGTATATAAAGAAAGTATATGGAATATTAGCCATCAAATCTTACCATTTACATCAACATGGACGGAATCAGAGGAGATTATGCTGAGTGAAATGAGTCAGTCGGAGAAAGACAATTATCATATGGTTACACTCATGGGTGGAATATAAGATATAATGCAGAGGACCACACGGGAAGGGAGGGAACCCTGAATGGGAAGAAGTCAGAGAGGGAGACAAACCATAAAAGAAAACTCTTGACTCTGGGAAACAAACTGAGGGTCACGGAAGGGGAGCTGCGTGGGGGTGTGGGGTAACTGGGGGATGGGCATTACAGAAAGCACATGCTATGAGCCCCGGGTGTTATGTGCACCTGATGAATTACCTGAACTCTACATCTGAAACTAATGTATGTTGGCTAATTAAAAAAAAAAAAGAAAAATGGCCACATACAATAGATAATCTTCCTGAGTTTTATAAAGCATATTCGATGATTGAAACAAATACCATATCACCACCTGATACTCAAGGCGATGATACTTAAAAGTAGGGAAGGTAAAGGAACTTAAATGGAAGGTAGGCTAAGGCTTCCACACTTCAACATAATAGCCAGAGCAATCATTTAAAGAAAAAAAGAGAGAGAGAGAGATACACTCAAAGACACTGTAAATAAACCAATATCCTAAAGCTCCAAATATCTAGTTGGGATTCTGCCCATCATATGGCTAAATGTACATAAAAGTAGGCAGTCATTCAGGGAAAAGTCCTGGACAGGGTGCCACCTCACTCCAGGCGGGTTGCTCTCTGAATCCAACCGGGAAGACGGATCACGAGAGCTTAGTGGGTCTCAGTTTCCACATTTTTGAAATACAAGTGGCTGGAAAGGTAGATTCGTAAAGCCAACTGGGCCATTTCCAGTACTAACATTTGATTATTCCATAAATTACCAATCTCCCTTCTTCTCACCCACCCTGTGTCATTCCTGGTGATTCAGAGGTCTCTGAAAATGCTCTGAAAAACTATAGGAAAGTCTACAAACGAAAATGGTATTGGAATGACACACTCAAGGCTCTTACAGATCCTGAGGTAGAGAGAAGTGAGAAGAGCCAGAGACCTCAAATGTCACATGCACTATTGGAACATGGGTGGTTTCCACTAAAGGAGTCATTCACTGCTTTCCCACCATGGGTAGAGAACAGAAGCAAGCAAGGCAAGTCAGCCATTTACGGCTGTTCACTCAGCGTTCTTCCGGGGTCGATCTATATCAAATCTCTGAAACTAAATAATGTGAAGATTGGCCAATACCTATCACAGTACAGCAACCCAACATACTTCACTTCTTTCTCAGCTCACCATGCTACCCTATTCTCTTTGCATAAATAGTCCCAAGGTAATTCACCTTTGGGAAGTGCTAGGCGACGTACGGATAGTTTGGTATGTTAGACAAAGAAACGCATTTAAAACAAAAATATGGGGGCACCTGGGTGGCTCAGTGGGTTCAAGCCTCTGCCTTCGGCTCAGGTCGTGATCTCAGGGTCCTGGGATGGAGCCCCACATCGGGCTCTCTGCTCAGCGGGGAGCCTGCTTCCCTCTCTCTCTGCCTGCCTCTCTCCCTACTTGTGATCTCTCTGTCAAATAAATAAAATCTTTTAAAAATTAAGATAAAACAAAAATATGCCCTCATGTTTTATAGATAAGTATAAATACCTTAGTTTTATCATAAAGGTAAAAAGTCCTCTGTTTTCCTATATGTAAGGATTTTTAAAACTATCAATTTCCTTCAATCTCTTATGTTCTATGACCAAAATGAATCACTTTTCTTAAAATCAGGCAAAATCCTTAAACAAGACAGTATAAACTTGCCGGTTAAGAGTCTGGGCTTTGGTGTTATATGTAGCTGGGCTAAAATGGCCTGGTTTGTGTATTTGCTAGCTAAGCGGCCTAGTTTCACACTCTGGGCCTCAGTATTTTCATTTGTGAAAAAGATATGGAAATATCTACTTTATGAGATTGCCCTAGGAACCAATGTGTCAAAGGCTTTGGCCTGTAGGCATTCTACCACGGAAACTTTGTTTCCATAATTATGTTTACCTCTGACAACACAGTGAAGTATTCAAACTAGACATCAGATTAGTTAGGGTTTGTTTGTTTTTTTTTCTAATGTCATGTTAGTCACCATACAGTACATCATTAGTTTTTGTTTTTTTTAAGATTTTATTTATTTATTTGACACAGAGATCACAAGCAGGCAGAGAGGCAGGCAGAAAGAGGGGGAAGCAGGCTCCCCGCTGAGCAGAGAGCCCGATGCAGGGCTCGATCCCAGGACCCTGAGATCACGACCTGAGCCGAAGGCAGAGGCTTGAACCCACTGAGCCACCCAGGCGCCCAACATCATTAGTTTTTGATGTAGTGTTTGATTCATTGTTTGTGTATAACACCCAGTGCTCACTGTAGTACGCGCCTTCTTTAATGTCCAGCACCGGGCTCACCCAGCCCCCTCCAAAACTCTCAGTTTGTTTCCCAGGGTCCACAGTCTCTCATGGTTTGTCTCCCCCTCTGATTCCTCCCCCTTCATTTTTTCCCTTCCTTCTCCTAACATCCTCCATGCTATTCCTTATGTTCCACAAATAAGTGAAACCCTTGACTTATTTCACATAACATAATCTCCTCCAGTTCCATCCATGTCGATGCAAAAGCAGCCACTTTGGAAAACAGTGTGGAGGTTCCTCAAAAAATTAAAAATAGAGCTACCCTAGGACCCAGCAATTGCACTACCGGGTATTTACCCCAAGGACACAGATGTAGTGAAAAGATTAGTTAGGTTTAGGGCACAAAAGTATATCAAGTTCTACAGTCGGTAGATAGGTTACCCCGGAAACCCTAATTCTCCTGTCTTATTTGGGACTCGAAGATCACTTACCCCATGACTACAATGCTGAGTCAACCTCTGTCTCCTACATTAGGACAGTGGTAACCCCTCCCGCATTTGGTGTAATGTGTTCCATACAATAGGGATAATATGTTGGCTAATTGAATATAATAAAAATATATAAAGAAAGTCTTTTTAAAAAATGAGATATTGCCATTCGCAATGGCATGGATGGACCTAGAGGGTGTAATGCTAAGTGAAATAAGTCAGAGAAAGACAAATGCCATACGATTACGTGTATATGTGACATTAAAAAAATAAATAAAAGAACAAGCAGCAGAAACAGACTCAAATACAGAGAACAAACTGATGGTTGACAAGTGAAGGGAGCAGGAAATACAAGATTCCAGCTGTGGAATAAACAAGTCACAGAAAGTAGCAAGTACCACGTGGAGTGGGGGAGGGAAAAGCAAACTACAGACTGATACAGCTCAGGAATATACATGAAAGTTACACAAAAACATTAGGAAATCACATCCAGCAATATTTACAAACAATAAATGCACGAACAAGTGGGGATCATTCAGGGAATGCATTGTTGGTTTGACACTTAAAATTATATCAATATAATTCACTATGTTAATAAGAGACTAAAAAGAATAACCACATGGCCATTTTATAGCTATAAAATTCAACACCCATTAATGATGAACATTCTCAGTTAACTATGTATAGAAAGGAGTGCCCTCTGACAAAAGGGATCTGTAAAAACTCTACAGCTGGGACACCCGGGTGGTTCAGTTGGATAAGCAGTTAAGCAGCTGCCTTTGGTTCAGGTCATAATCCTGGAGTCCCAGGATCAAGCCCCGTGTCCAGCTCCCTGCTCAGTGGGGAATCTGCTTCTCCCTTTCTCTGTGCTCCTTCCCCCGCTCATGCGCTCGCTCTCGCTCTCTCGCTCTCTCTCAAATGAAATCTTAAATCTCTACATCTAATGTCATACTAAATATTGAAAGAATGAATGCTTTGCCTGAGAACCAGGCAAAGATGTCCAGTTTTACCACTTCCATTCAATATTGGACTAGAGGTCCAAGTTAGTATAAAAAATAATAGGGGTATGGAATAGAAAGAAACAAAGCTATTTACGGAGGAAACTGTCATCTACTATTTTAAAATCCAGTGTGGTAATGATGGAGTAATCGAGGTATGGTAAAGTCAACAGATCAGGAAACAACTGCCATCAGAAAGATACAGGCAGGGGTTCCTGGGTGGCTCAGTGGGTTAAAGCCTCTGCCTTCGGCTCAGGTCATGATCTCAGGGTCCTCGGATCGAGCCCCACATTGGGCTCTCTGCTCAGCAGGGAGCCTGCTTCCCCCTCTCTCTGCCTGCCTCTCTGCCTACTTGTGATTGCTCTGTCAAATAAATAAATAAAAATCTTAAAAAGAAAAAAAGATATAGGCAGTAACATCCTGGTGAATTTTGGGGGTCAAAGTGGCAAGTCTGACTATTATGTTCTGGGAGGGCATATACTGACTGTGATAAAGTATATGTACAAATTGGTGGTATTTGTATGTGACCAATGGGAGGGAGTCCTGTTGCAAATATGCTCTAAATCACATAGCCTGATTTGAACACAGGTTGTTCATAGGGTAATCAGGTTGCCTGCCAACTGAAATATCCATCATTAGCCCATAGGCAAGCCCTCTAATTTGGCCAATTAATCAGGGCTCTTTACCTCAATTGTTGGATTGGTTAGTGATAGTCAAGGTGTTTAGATCGCAGGGCTTGTGTTAACCAAACTTGACA
>JAQQSY010007093.1:0-10660 GCA_028646535.1 Procyon lotor
TGATCTATCAAAAATATTTCAACATGGGGCACCTGGGTGGCTCAGTGGGTTAGACCCTCTGCCTTCGGCTCAGGTCATGATCTCAGGGTCCTGGGATCGAGCCCCACATCGGGCTCTCTGCTCAGTGGGGAGCCTTCTTCCCCCTCTCTCTCTGCCTGCCTCTCTGCCTACTTGTGCTCTCTCTCTCTCTGTCAAATAAATAAATAAAATCTTTAAAAAAAAATATTTCAACATGTGTAATTACTTTTAAAAAGTAGCACCTCCCTCACTCATAATAATAGTTAAATTAATGAATGCATTTCTTAAGAATAATTTCTTGAGTATATATTAAATATCAAGAACCAATAAGCTTGTTTGGATCTAACAGCACGGTATTGATACTTGACAAAGAAAAAGTAAAACAACTCAAATTCTATGAATATAGTTTTGATTTTTAGAAAAAAATAATTGTTGCTCTCTAAATGATAGAATGAAGGCACTGTTTCTCAAATAAGTGAAAATTTACTAACCGATCGATGCTAGTTTCACAAGATTTGTTTCGGGAGAAAGGTTACACAAAGTACACGCCAGAGTTTTTTTTTTTAAAGAATCTGAAAAACTGTCAGTAAACTTGGTAGATTTGATGTAAATTTGGTAGATTTGATGTAAATAAAATAGTACAAGAAAACTACAGATGAGCATTTTTCCAACTTCCACAACTTGATTAAATATAGAATCTATAAATTAGAAATTATTGAACTAAATGTGGAATCAAGCAAAGCTATAAGGTGATTAATTAAAGAGAGAAGCCAATCAGTAAGGGAAGAAAATAGTGTGATCACCTTAGTCTGGTTCACATTCACATAAAAGTCATGCCAGCATGACCCACTGCTTTCTATGATGAACACAGCAGACCAGCATAGGCGAGATGTATAGGACATGATCTTTCTATACACCGTCATTGTATCATGATTTCATTAGGCTCACATGAAGAAGTTCTAGTATGACTATTTGTGTGGTAATTGGCCAAGGCACCAATCTCACATGTTTGGAAATGTAGAGCTACTTACCTGGAAGAGGGTCACCAGTAGTAAGCCACAGAGCTTTGACACCAAGCCTCCTCCAATCGTGGCTTTCAGCGCTATGAAAACCAAAGTGATCTATAGAAATTTTGTACAAAACCCAATATATTTGGATGAAGAACTGGAAATATTTTTAAGGGTTTTGAAAAACTTAAGTATTATCTCAAATCTAACAAAGAATACATACTACGGTTGGATCCCAAAGTAGGAATATTAAATACACTAGAGTGGAGGCAAGACTTCAGATCAAACCTTCATAAAACTTAGAGATTTCTACTGACAATGGTTTCTGTGTAAGTCAATTATGTGATAGAGTCATCAAAAATGTAAATGTCAACAGGCATCCCGAAAAAAAGTAAAGCATCACAATGTGGATGGTAATGATTTTTCTGTTCTACACTACTGAGAATTTTATGACTAATTCTGTTTCTTTTAATTAATACATATTTTTGTTAGCCACTTCATGATATATTTATTGAGCTGACAAAGCTAATAACATCTCTAAGTCCTCCTATCTCCCTCATCCCTGGGATGACCAGGACCATGACCATGGTCCTGTCTTTCTCTGTAGTACCCCTGCCTTATCTACCCTTCAGTGCTCAGAATAAAGATCACCTCTTCTGAGAAAGCACCTTGCACCCACAGTCTCTACATTTTTTCAGTCTATAAAATGTACTCCCTAATATTATTTAAGATCATAAAGTATTTTTAAAAGTCTGACGATATCTCACTTTAGCAAAATATGTTATATTTAGAGGCAACATGGCATAATAGTTAAGAACACAGAAATCTGGAACCAAACAAACTTGGGAAGTTAGAATAATTATATGTGCTTCATATCTTCTTCTTCAGTAAAATGTCCATACAATATTACTATTCTCTTATGCTTCCTAGGAGGATTAAGCATGTTAAAATAGATAACATCCTTGGAAAATTACTATGTATAGTCATCTGAATACAAACCTGCTTCCTCTATCATTACATGTGCATATCAGTCTCCTAATTGAAAGCAAGCTACTAATGAACACCTGGTACATGGTTTGTCTAAAAGCAGTTTTTTTTTTTAAGATATTATGATTTTATTTATTTATTTGACAGAGAGAGAAAGAGAGAGAGAGAAAGAGAGAGATATCACAAGTAGGTGAGACAGGAGGAGGAGGAAGCAGGCTCCCCGCCGAGCAGAGAGCCCGATGCGGGGCTCCATCCCAGGACCCTGAGATCATGACCTGAACTGAAGGCATAGGCTTCACCCAGTGAGCCACCCAGGTGCCCCTAAGAGCAGTTTGGTGTAATGGAGATAACCCTATGTAGGGCCAAGGCCTATGTCTACTATTCATATTTAATGGAAAGCTGCTCCACCAAGTTGTTTTACTCTCTGGACATGGTACCTGACTTGTATTGTGGGGAACCATGCTCCCTTTCCAGAGCTGTCTCAGACCTTGAAGAGTTTTACACGCATAAAAGTGTCTAGTGCAGTCCTTGGCATATAAAAGGCTTCGAATAAAGGTTAGTTGGATCCAAATTGTAAGTGCTCAGTAAGAATTCATTAAATAAATCATATTTGCTTTCTGTGCTGCATTGTGTAGCAGAAAAAGACAAATCACACGCTCTTTCCTTGAAGCTTTTTGTTAGTATTGAAAATACAGCTTCCTTGGCATGTTGTGAGGATAGCACTCACATAGTTCAGCCTCCCACATCTCTCTGCATTTATCTTTTTGATACTGTACTATGAAAATGGACATTTTGATGACCCTGAAGCATTCTAAGTTTCTTAACCATCAAGTAAATATTATATTGCACACGACATACAATATTTACAAGTACCAGAAAAGGAATATCTAAAATGTCTATAAATTACAGTTTATAAGAAGAGTTATTTAATTAATGCTCAATTAGTCAGTTGACAAAATAATTTTTAGAACTATATTCAGTTTGCTAATGAACATTTGTAATCATCCCAGAGAGGATAGTAAAATAGTAACTCTTAAAAACTTTCTGTAATTAATTCTTTCTCTAAGTTCATCTTATGAGACACTCTGAAAACTGATGCATATATCTTAATTTAATAGAAGATATTCTATCTAATTCAAAACACCTAACATTTTCAAAAAAATTCAGAGCACCTACGCAAATACTTTATAATCTTTTTCCTATCACTAAACATTAATGTTGTTTTTAACTTTTCAATATTATAAATAATGCTTCTATGAACATCTCTATAAATCTTCACAAACATTTTTGACTACTGTACTTGGATTGAATCCCAAGAGTGTAACTACTAAGTAAAATATATGACCATTTCTTTTTTTTTTTTAAGATTTTATTTATTTATTTGACAGAGAGAGAGAGATCACAAGTAGACAGAGGCAGGTAGAGAACAGGAAGCAGACTCCCCGCTGAGCAGAGAGCCCGATGAGGGGCTTGACTATTTTTGAGCAATAGTCCCCATATTTTTGTTTATCACCCTTCATCAATTATGCAGCTATTCCTGGTGGTGGGGACAAGAAAACCATGAAGGTAATGCCAGGATTTTGTTCAGACCAGTGTGTGTGTGTGTGTGTGTACATAAGTTTGTATTCTTATCAACTCTATTATCAACTCTGTTCAACTCTGTTCTCCCCCCTCATCTCAGATGAGGAGTTATTGGAAGTAATTTATTCATTCTTCACATGTGAGAAACATTTTCCTTATAAGGTTGTAGAATTTATGGTGGTTGCATTGCATTTTAGTGATGTCTTTCTAATCTTGTTTTTGTTGTTATTTTAGCTTAAGGCCACAGAGTATCAGTATCTTCCCTATTTCTCTTTATATCTCTCAAAAGAACCTATAACTGTGCTTTCTCTGTGGTAACTTATATGCATTTTCTGCACAAATTTGTTCATGCATACATGAATACTTATTTTTTCATGTATATATATGTGTGTGTAAATGTATATAAGTACATATGTTTATAAAGTTTTAAATATATATAAAATAATATACATGCAACATTTGCTAAATATGAGAAAGAAGTATAGAAACATCTGTTTAACTCAATTTTCTAAAAATCTTCTGATTGAGCATCACAACAATTTAAGTACATTATAATTCTCAATTCACAATAACATACCAGAGGAATGGGCATGGACAGAAGATTATGGGAGAAAAAACAAGAAAACTGTTAATAAACATTATAGTATTCACATGAATAGAAATTAAAGTAATGAGAAAATAATTTTCAGCTACTGAATAAGGAAATGGCTAAAAAATGTTCTTGTTCAAGAGTAGTGAAGAACCAATTAATCTTTTACTCTTCTATAATGGTCTTGAGAAGCAATAAGATAATTCATGTGTTTTCAGAAATGGTCATATAGGGGTGCCTGGGTGGCTGAGTGGGTTAAAGCCTCTGTCTTCAGCTCAGGTCATGATCTCAGGGTCCTGGCATTGTGCCCTCCCCCCATCCCCCTCAAATAGGCTCCCTGCTCAGCAGTCCCGAGTTGGCTCCCTCCCTCTCTCTCTCTCTGTCCCTCCCCCTGCTCCTGCTCTCTGTCTCTCTCTCATAAATAAATAAAATATTTAAAAAAAGAATTTTAAGACAGCCAACAGAAGCATCATTCCAAGCATGGGACCCTTCTGAATATGGGAACCTGTATGGCTGTGCAGGTTTCATACTCATGAAGCCCTATTCACTACCATCATCAATCCAATAACAGGTTCAACTCATCTCTCTCGACAATCCTCAAGTCATCCTTGGAGCTCTATCTCAAATTCTTCCATTTTCATACAGTCTACCACATTTCATCATCAACTATTTCCTGAATTTTTGCCTAATTAGGCAAGTAAAATGACTTGTCAGTTAACATAAGCACTTAAGTTTCATACCATTGTGATGCTATCAAACTATATACAAGAATAGTGAAGGAGGGCGCCTGGGTGGCTCAGTCATTAAGCGTCTGCCTTCGGCCCAGGTCAGATCCCAGGGGCCTGGGATCGAGCCCCACATCGGGCTCCTTGCTCGGCAGGGAGCCTGCTTCTCCCACTACCATTCCCTCTGCTTGTGTTCCCTCTCTCGCTGTGTTTCTCTCTGTCAAATAAATAAAATCTTTAAAAAAAAAAAAAAAAGAATAGTGAAGGAATGAGGGGACAAGAAATTCTAGTAGTTTTTACACTTTAGGTGTAGAAGCAGAGACATCAGAAAAGGAGCCCACTATGAAAAAGAAGTTGCTTTTTAAAATTTATTTCAAGAGAGCGCATTGAGTAGGGGATGGGAAGGGATAAATGGAGGGGGAGAGAGAAACGATCTCAATCAGACTTCCCACTGACCACTGAGCCCAACATGGGGCTCACTCTCAGGATCCTGAAATCATGACCGGAGCCAAAACCAAGAGTCAGTTGCCTAATCAACTGAGCCACCCACATACCCCAAGGAATGGGTTTCTGCGTGTTGAATTGCAAAATAAAAAAAATGTGGTAATTTTAATGATTAAAATCCAGACAGTCATAATAAATGTCTTTAACTTTGTATAAAAATGGAAAAAGTTACATGTATTGTAGCTATTTAGAGAAATAATTAACCACAACAAAATGGAGCTAAGAATGAATCCTAGTTTTTAAGTATGACCTTAGAAAAAAATGGCGCTGTCAGAGGGAAGGAAATAGTTATATCTGATTGGGAAATATATTCAAATTGGAATGTGGTGATGTTGAGATATTCACTCAATACCCATGAGGAGATATACAAGAGTCACCTGGCAACATGAGACTACAGCTTGGGATAGTTCTGAATGGGAAACACAGTCTTACGAGTCATCCACATAATAATACTGATGATATAAACACCTAAAAAACGAGAGAAAAGTGTCTACAGGATCAATGATGAAGACATACCAGGTGATGTAAATGAGAGATGGGAAGGGATAAGAGAGAACAGGAGAGAAAAGTCAGAGGAGATCAGGATACCCTATTAAATCTTAGGTTGATAAGATTTTAAAGGGACATTTTAATAAACTGAACTATATATTACTGATTAGTAAACAGAACTTTTCTAATATTTGCAAAAACTGGTTATGTAAAAATGTAGAAATTAACAATTAAGTTTGGTCACTACGGAAAAAAAAAGTCTGAACATAGATCAAATGAACTCTTAGTGGAGATTTACATAATCTACAGCATGCAAAATTGTGAAATGAGATCTCATTTTTTATGCTAATGCATGAAAATCTTGATCTTCATTCGAAGATACATAATTAGCTATATTTTAAAATTTCCTTGCTTATTCAGAGTTGCTTTATAGGAGACTTTCCAAGTTAGTAAACATGTGTAATTATTCATAATGGAAATTAAAGACTGTATTGAAAGCAAGGATTTGAAATGTGAACTCTATCACCTTCTCTTACCCTGAATGTGTTTAAGTGCGCAATAGTAAGGATAGCTGCCAAATATTAAAAGTTATTTATATTGCTACCTTGAAAGAAAACTTGGGTCATCACATAATGCCTGATTATTTTTAACTCAGAGAAAATTTATAGGGGCCATCAATCCCATAAAGAACAGAACAAGCTACAAAGAGAACAGCATCTCTAAAGTATTGTCTGGAAAGTGAGTCTAAAATGAATCTCATATTGCCAGTGTTAATCTGGTGCTGTAGGAAGATTGGTTAGATCAAAAGGAATGCCCTTATCTCAGTGTGCCGTATATATATATTTTTTCCAAGATTTTATTTATTTCAGAGAAAGAGAGTGAGAGAAAGAGGGCACAAGAAGGGGAAGAGCCAGAGAGAGAAGATGACTCCCCACTGAACAGGGAGCCAGATGTGGGACTCGATCTCAGGACCCTGAGATCATGACCTGAGCTGAAGGTAGATGCTTAACCCACTGAGCCACCCAGTCACTCTCTCTCTTCCTTTTTTGTTTTTAACTACAAGTCAATAGTGTGTGCTATGCTAAAATAATTTCTCTATAGGGTTCTTGCATTGTATAAACCCATCCCTTTGGTTGCCATAGACTGTGGGAATTATACAACAGGCCCAGGGCAGCAGTGAAAATTCAGGCTTTAAATTTATTGTCCTGCCCTGAGTTTGGCCCTTAGAGTGGCAAGATTAAATTCTAGGTAGGTTTGGGTTATTATCAGAATATTGCAGTCCTCCTGAAACATATATGTAGGCCTCAAGCCATTACCAAAAAGGAACTGTCGTTGTCCTTTGCCCATCTCAAGATTCCTCAAGCTGCCAATATTCATTTATTATAGTTGGCATTTTACACGTAGTATCCCCAACCATATGTTCTTCTATCTTTGTTAAGTACTCATTACTGACACTGATAATTTTCCATCACATTTTTCAATCCAAAATCCCTCCTTTCTAAATACTTTTAAATCTTTCTAGTACATGCCTACAATGTTTTGAATTTTCCTCTGCACGTAACAGGAATCCAATGATATAATTCTGGTATTAAAATAGCCTTGACCCCGTTTAATCAACCATTTTCTGAGTTTCCCCTAGAACTTCACTGAATGAATTATGTAATAGAGTTCTTTACTATAAACTCCTTGTGCCATTATATTTACATTCCCCTAAGGGATTTGAAAACAAATGCTTAGATTTTGGATAGAGACCAACTTAGGTGAAATTCTGGCATTGCCATTTATTCAGTATTTCCACATTGATAAACACTGGCTTTCAGTTTGCTCCTCTTTTGATGGTATGACAGCACCTTTCTGGAGGAAATGTTATGGTGATTACATATATTGGAGATAATTTACCTAATTCAGTATCTGGAATGCAATATATGCTCAGTAGATAAGTTATGAAAACAGACACAACCTCTCAATTACTATTATGATTCTACCAAAGTATAGGCATATAAAAGGCATCTTCCTATAGGTTACAAAGCTATAAGTGACTGCAAAACAGAAGAGAACGCATTGCAAAAGAAAAGTAGGGTAAGATTTCAAGTGATATCAATGGGGTCCATTTGTTAACATCCTGTGCTGTTGAGATCACATACTTGTCTGAAAAGTGAAAGGCAGGCCCAAAGTAGGGAATCTACTGCCATCCACAATCTGTTCAGGGAAGATAGAGATTTTCTCTATTTTAGAGTTCCAGGGGACAAAATCAGCATCTGAAGATAAAAGGGATTGGTTTGCCAATCACAGAACCTACAGAGCACAACAGTGAGGATGTGAAACAGAGAGAAAGTCAGAAGAGGAACCCAAGCAAAGAGAAATAATTCACTCATTGGGTGTGTTTCCTGCAAAGTCATCACTATTTACATTGGAATTCATTATCAGGAAGTTATTTAACTATTTTAGGACATTATCAGTATTGCCTCTACCAAATCTTGACTGATTTTGTCTGAAATTAGTTAGAACAACCATACATGAGGATGAGGAAAGATGAATGTGCATTCACACCATTCTAAAGAAGTCAAACATTTTTTTTCCTTGTTTAGAAAAATGAAAAGTGCCACAGGACTGTGAAAGTCACGTAAATCTGCAGAATTTTATGAAAATTGCTACATACATAAATATCAGTGTGTGGCTGTGTATTGGAGGGTCATGAGTGGAAGACTAAAATAAGCATTTTCTATTATAGTTTTAAGTTGCTAGAGAAATAGCATACTATTCTATAAATTGATCTGCCTTTAAGACATAGACCTTGAAAGGACAAAAAGCTTTTCCTAGTAATTGTAGTGTATTTCCCAAATACGTATACATATAATATATATTAATAAATAAATATAATAAATGCATACACTTATTTTATAATAATACATAATATATGAATTATAAATAAGTAATACATATATAAGAATTATTATATATTATGTATATCATATATATACACATATATGTATGTATGCATATCATATATATACATATGTGTGTGTGTGTGTGTGTATAAATTTTCCAAGATGACCATTTCTAAACTTGTCTCTTTTCTATTCCAGGCCTTTTCATTTCTCACTGTCAGTGAGCAACCTCATAACAACTCAATTTACAAAATAAAAATAACCATAAAATCACTGTGTTCTTTTTGTCAGAAAAATCTGGCAAACTACTTACATCTACTATATTACACTCATATTTTTAAACTTTCCTCATATTACAACGGTAAGCCTACACTATATAAAACAACCACTTTGCTTCTGCTCTCAATCCGCGATGCTAGATGTTAACCTGGATTTCTCACTTCTAAACTTCTAATCCATGAGCGTGTCCACAATATGTTCTGTATCTGACTGGACTGCCTTCTGCTGTCTTCACTGGCCCAAGCCATCACCCTCTCTCACCAGGATTCCAATAACAGCCTCCTGAAGTACTTCTCATTGTTCACAAAAAAATTAGTTACCATTACATAGAACAAAATCCTTGTATTTTGGCAACTGAGCATGTTCCTGACCTGTCTTCATGTTTTCTGTGTGTGAAAACTAAAGAAGGCCATTCACACCTATCTTCTTCCACTTACATAATTACTGTACTTGGCCCTCCCTATAAAGGGAGAGGTAAATGGGAAGGAATACCTTACCTAATTGTATAGTAATCTAATGTTTTCTGTATTCATTAACCAATGCTGTTTTTTATAAATATGAGTAAGATCATCAAGGATCAGCAAGTATTTGAGGAAAACTAAAAGTAGAAATAATGGAGAAGTGGTAACTTTGGAAATAAATAGGTAACACATATATTATATATACATTATATATAAGATGTAATGCTTATAAACTAAAAAAGTTTCTCTAGATGGACCAGATAATAGAATTGCTATACTAAAGAACACATTGTTTATCCAGAAAGGAAAAAAAAAGCTAACACATGTATTACATCAAAGAGGTGAGTGCAAAGAGACTAAGAGTAGAAAGGTGAATAAGTGATCTATCAAATTCTACTATCTATCTAGAAGGAGTTCCAAAAAACAGAAAAAAACAAAAAACCAATAAATTTAAAGGTGAATAAAATTTCCCTATGATTCAGGAGAAACTACAAATCTTTAAGTTGAAATAGCCCACCAAATTCTAAATTACAATATATTTTTAAATATACATAGAAAATTCACGGTGAAATTTTAGAATGTCAGAACTAAAGAGAAAATTTTAAAGATTTTCAGATAGAAAAAAAATTAAGCAGATTATATATGTTAAAGAATGAAAACCTGGCTGAGTAGATTTCTCACTCACAGTAAATACAAGGAGACAGCAGAGCCTAATCTGATAGATGCTTGAATTTAGCATTCTATTACTTGCCATATCAATCAAAGATAATGCCAAGATAAATGTATTTCAACATGAGAAACTGCAGAAATTCTTTCTATACCTGTAACCTGTGTTTTATGTAAATATATATGATATACATTAATGTATTGATATGTATAAAATGTAAAGTAACATATATATTAAGATGGTTTGAGATTATATTATAACCAAATGAAAAACAATGAAAAATAAATCAAGAAATGGAAGACACTGACATAGGAAACTAAGAAATACTGGTCACAGAGTAGATTTAAACAAAGGAATCATTAAGTTAATATTTCCTAATTAAAAAAAACAATCTTGGGCCTCACTAGATCACTCAAATTCGATTGCTCAGTGTAGACGTCTAGGACTTTGGATATTAAAAAAAAA
>JAQQSY010007094.1:0-10660 GCA_028646535.1 Procyon lotor
GCCACACGTCCTGGCCAGCACTCGCCCTGGCCCGTCTAGCGGCGAGACGTGAGAGGGCACCGTGGCTTTGTTGCGGGACCTGCTCACACCGATGCCCACTTTTCTCTCGGGTTGTCTCTTCTGCTTGACCTGTCGGAGTGCTAGGTCCTGGCCGTTCTTGCTGTGTCGGTCGCATTGCGCGTACACCCTCACGGTGCGTGGCTTGTGTTGTTGGGTCTTTAGGAGTGGAAGACGGTGGCTGGCGAGTTAATTTTGTCTCTCTCGGTGTGACTTTGGAGCTGCTGCTGTTCCTAGAGCACCAAATCCGCCGTGTGGCTCAGCTGTGCCCCTGTGCATCGTTGTTCACGCGTGTGTGAGTCTGTTTCTCGGTGCTCTACTCCCCACCGTCCACACCACCAACGATACTTTCCTTTTAAAATTGTAGCTCTGTGATGAGTCTTCATATCTGATACGCCGGATCTCCCTGCCTTGCCTTGGCTGTGCTGAGCCTTGCTCTTTTGTGTAGATTCTACATTAAGTTTGTAAATTGCCCAAAAATGCTATCGACGTTTTTGTTGCAATCGTTATTTTCGTCTGTAGACCAATTTGGGAGAACGGACATGTTTGGAATATTGAGTCTTCCTATCCATGAAAATGGTATTTCTCTGCATGTATTTTGGCTTTATTTTTTTATAAAAATTTATAACTCCTTTTATAAATGTCTTAAATTAGATTTACTTTTAAAGCTTCCCTTCTGCAATCAGCTCCCGGACGCCGGCGTCTGTGTCCCCTTCCCCTGGCCAGCTGGGTCCCCATCAGGGTCTGTCCCCAGGGGTGCTGGGGGTGGCCAGAGGGGAGGGGGAGGGTCCCGCCCCTCCCTGTCCGTCCCCCCCCATGTTGCCACGGCAACGCTCCTCACCCCAGTGAGGGCCCTCCTTCCCCTGTAGCCCCTGGGCTCCGTTTTGGGCCCCCCCCCCCCCCGGGAGCCATCTCCTGGCCCCTCGGGCACCAGTGTGACCCCACCCCCTCCCAGTCTGGGTCCTGGTCTGGCCACTGAGTTTAAATCCCTCCCTCCTCTGCGTGTCCTTGTCCCAGCCCCGGGGTGAGGCTGTCTCCAGACCTCTCGGGGCCTCTGTTTGCCTTCCCGGGTCTCTGAGGCCTGGTCCGCTGTTGTTTCCGGGGCTTCTCCCTGTGAAAACCACTTTCTGACTAGACTCTGCCTCATACACCAGGAGCAGTGCGTCTGCTGGAAGTCTTACCCCTTGAATTCTCTACGTTCCTGCATCTTAGAAAAACCTTCAGATGATCTGGTCTCAGTTTTGAACTCCACGGTCTTCTTTGTTAGAGTCTGTTTGTTCAAGAAGTGCTTGCTGAGCACCTACTGTGTGCTGGGCCCTGCGGGGGGGTGGGTGTGTGACGTGAGCAGGACAGCCACGGCCTGCCCCCCACCCCCTGACTGATGGCCTGCTGTCGAGGCTCTCGGCGTTCGGAGTTTCTGGTGCTGAGTGGCCGAGGGCCGTGGGGTTCTGCCCTCTCCCCATTTCCACCCCAGAGAGAACCAACACCTCTCAGCCTCCCAAAGGGCCCCCTGCTCGTGGTCTGAGGTGACGGGAGCTAGGTGTGTTGTTTCTCCCAGTCCTACACGGGGGCCAGACACACGGGAGGGCCCTCTGGTTCTTCTGGAAGCCCGCTGCATGGCCCCGGCCTGGCTCCGCCTCCAGGGGTCAGGCGGTGCTCTCCGTGCCCGGAGCTGGGGCGAGACGGGGTCTGCCCCCGACGCTGGGACACGGCCACGTGACCATGATGACCATGTGCTCTGTCTGTCTAAGCCCACGGCACCTGCATTCACCCCCGTTGGAGGCTGGGGGTTCCAGCACGTTCCAGCGCTGCCGGCCCTGTGACACTCTGCTCTTCTCACAAGGCCGCACGCTCAGTACTCCCTCCCCCGAAGTGAAAATACAGCATCGAGAATACACGACGTGTGCAAAGGGTTCATCTTGTGCGTGTTCGGAGCCGACGAAGAGCCTTTCCCATAGTGCGACTTGGGCCACAGCAAAGGCCTCTGGTTTGGCTGGCGGCCAGGCTCCCCTTGGCTGAGGGCGACGGGCTCCCCGTTGCGGGGCACTTAGGTCCCTGGACGACGATTTGTTCTCTGTTTTCCAGCATGTGCTGGGCCGTAGGCGCCCAGAAGACCGAGGGCCCTGCTTCTGGGGGAGTTTGTGCTAACGGGTAGGGGGGAAAAGAGCACAGCCTCCGAGGGGACCCGCGGAGGGGACCCCAGGACAGCCCCTCAGGCGGCGCAGTTCTTGGGGCCTCTTAAAACAGGCGGCCTGCGGTGGAGGGCTGGAGGGGGGATGCAGGCGCCCCCCACCCCCCACACCCCCGCTCCTGGCTCGGTTGGGTTCCTTCCGCTTACAGCTGCACACGGGTCGCCCGTCACTCAGCCTGCACACTAGGTCAGCTGACTGCTCAGGTTCCCCTCCGGTCCCCAGCCCGGCCTTGCCCGCGCGTCCCCCGCCGCGTTGAGCCTCACCTCTCCATCAGCCTGGTCCCTAGTGGTCCCGGGTGCCGTTCCATGCGCGGTCTGCCGCGTAGCCTCCGGGGCCCTCTGGTTTCCTCCAGCATGTCAAGTGTTAAGGGACCCACAGCTGCCCTGGGCCATCTTCGGGTAGCCCCTCAGTTATCCCGATCGATCGGGAGTCCCGAGACCTACCCCGAGGTCCAGAGCGGAGGAAGCGGAGGCAGTTGCCCTTGGCGCTACATTGCTTGTTAATAAAAGTCAGGGGTTAAAAATTGTGTGCTCGTTGCTTCGATTCAGGCCAAGTGGCTGGGGGGGGTGGGTGGAGGCAAGAGGTCGGGTTCTGGGTGTGAGTACAAAGGCAGAGAGGGAGGGGGCAGCAGTGGGTGCGAGGAAGCTAGGGGGAGGCCAGGGAGGGGAAGGAGGGGGCTGTGCTCCGTGGGTGAGGACCACCCCCCGGAGGCCCCTGTGGCCTAAGGTCCTGGATGGGGGGGGAGGGGCTGTGAAGGGAAGGCGGTCACGTTGCTGAGGGCGCCTGGAGTCCACATCTGGAATGTCGGGGGACAGTGGTCCCGGGGTTGTGGTCTTCCCCCAAGCAGCCTAGTGGCCCGGGCGCAGGTGGGACAAAGAGGGACGGTGGCATGGAGGGTGTGTGTGAGGCTCGTGGGGCACTGAGACCCAGCCCGCCGAGCTCTCCCGGGCAGGGCTGCAAAGCCGGCCCTCTCTGCGGGACGCCCCGGGGTCCCAGGCAGGAGGAGAGCTAACAGCAGTTGGGGAGCCTCACGGTCTCTAGAAAACACGAGAACTTCCTTTCTGGCTGAAATGGGTCACTCGGGATTTCAAGTACCCAGGAAATCAGAGATTTTCAGCTGTGATGCTTTTTATATTTAAAATGTGATGCCTTATTTGTTGGACCCAAATCGCATTTGGGGAAGTGTCCAGCATAATGATAGGGAATTAATTCTGGTCGTTTCCCAGAGAAAGAACAAGATGTTTTAATGGCCAGTGATTTCATGCACCTGAATCAGTTTGGTCTTCAGACAGCAGCTGAATGTCTAAGGAGCCTTCACTTTCCAAGAATGCCTATAAAATTCTGTAAAAACGTAATCTCTGCGTTGAGTTATTTCTCTCCTGGCACGGCTGATCTCTTCCCAAATAGTCGTGTGTTTCTTTCATTTGCTCTTGGTAGCAGCCTCGGGGGTGGCTGGCAGGACCCCCGCGTGTGGTCGTGGGGCAGTGAGGGGGCGTGAGGCTGGGCTGTCCTCGGGCACGGAGCTTCAGTGCTGGGCAAACACGTGCTGGACCTGGGGCGACTTGATTTCAACTTTGGATTTTTATTGTGACGCACGCAGAGCGTGACATTGACCCCGGGCCACACGCCAGTCTTGCCCTCGGCCCCCTGGAGCCCCCTCTCCTCTCCAGGGTCGCACGCCTGGCGGAGCTCAGCCTCTCTTCCCAGGGAGTAACGGGATGTGTTTTCTCTTTGTGTTTAGGGCTCAAAATTTGGGCGCGGAATCGCACTCACTCAGACTTCTCAGCGCACCTCTGCCCGGAGATCATTCGGAAGATCCAAGAGATTTAGTATCACTCGCTCCCTTGATGACCTGGAGGTATTTGATTTTGGTTTTTCTCTTTCCTCCATCAGGTTTTTTATGTGGAGATGAACATCAGTCGTGCACATACATCTGAATCTTCCCAGATCGCACCCCAACCCTCTGCCCTCCCCCCTCCCTTGGGTAACTGTGTTCTGGGGGGAGGGGCGTCCACTGCACACCCGGGCCTGTTGCGGCCCCACGCGTGTCTGCAGAGCGCACGGGAGCTTTCGCGCCATCCTCCGTGTGGCCAGCGGGGCTGCAAAGGCCTTACAGATGCAAGCGGGGCTCGCCCCTCCTGGGGATCCTGGGGGAGGGCTTCTCATGGTCCCTCTTCAAAGATCGGGTGTCAATTCACAGATCAAGTTGTTTGCTTTTATCCAAAGTCCTTACAGAAGCGAGCAGACTTGACTTTGAGGGCAGTTGTAGGTCCACAGGAAGGTGCATCGGAAGGCCCAGAGGCCCTGTGCTCCCGGCTCGCACGGCTGTGGGCCACGGGACACCGGCGGGCCAGTGTGGACGCGTCCTGGTTAGGCTCGCCGTGTGCATGAGCGGCTGCTCTCTGAGCCGTGCATTCCCAGCTGTGGATGGGCGTGTAATGTCACACGTGGGGTTCCACCGCCCCGACAGCCCTGTGCCCTGCCTGGTCACCCTCCCTTCTCCCCCTGAACCCTTCCTTGGCAGCCACCAGTCCTCCCGGGGATCGGTGTATGTTCTAGTACTGCACACGGAGTCTTACCTGCCCCCTTGCACACGCTGCCTGGCCCTTTCCAGGCTGACCCTTGTGACCTCAGTCCGGCGTTCTGCTTGTGTCACGGCATCCTGCGGCCAGTGTGCTGGGGTCCCGCCCAATCTGCGGTCCTCGGACGCCTGGTGGAAAGCAGGAAACCTTCTCCTTTGCCCGGGGCCTCTCAGCCTGTGCGGGGCTTGGGGGGCCCAGCCGTGGAGGGCAGGGTGACAAGTGGCCAGACGCCGCTGGCCGTGGCTGCTCCCACGCAGGCTCTGCTCACCCGTCCTCTCCAGCACCGAGTGCCATCAGACTGGAATTTTCCCTCTCAGTGGAAGGGCACCTTGGTGTACTTTGCATTTTGCTGATGATGAGTGAGGCCCAGCGGCCCACCCTGGGCTCTCTGGCCAGGCAGGTTCTCGCTGCTCTGAATTAGTGGCGTATTCACATCCTTTTTCTGTTTTTAAGAAAGATTTGTAGTATTTCTTTACATATTATTCTGAATATGGGTCCTTTGTCAAATAAATGTGAAAAAATCTTCGTGGCTTATTTCCGCCTTGTTTAAGGCATCATTAGTTACACATACATTTAATTACAGTAAATGTTACAGCATAAAGTACCTGCTGTTAGTGCTCAGCTCAGTGGCCCGACACACAGTCACGGGGTCGCGTGGCCGTCCCCATCCCCCGTCCCCAGCACTTTTCCTCCTGCAACGCGGGAACTGCCCCCACGAGGCACGGACTCCGCGTCCCCCTTCCCCGGTCCCCAGTGCCCGCCGCCACGCTGTCTCTGGGGTTTTGACGACCCCAGGTCCCTTGGATGAGGACAGTCAGAAGGCATCTGGCTTATCTCACAGGCACAGTGTCATCCAAGTCCATCCATGGTGTGACAGGTGCCAGGACGTCCTTCTCTTGTCTCCATTTCGTCATCCGCGTGGATAAGCCACGTCGTGTCCATCTGTCCGTCGACTGCGGACGCCTAGGTTGCTCCTGCCTTTCGGCTGCCGTGGGGAACCCGGCTGCAAACACAGTTGTGCGAATATTTGCTTGGTTCTGTTTTAAAAACTAACTCTATGTGAGGTGATTTCTTACAGCCTGAATAACAATAAACTGAAACAAACCGACTTTGGTTGTTTCTTGCTTAAAATAGCAGGCTAATTTGTGTTTTCATGCGAAACTGCCATCATTGTTGGAGCCAGAAGGGGCCTTTGAAAGAGCCTCATTTTCTGGGCTGGATGTGGGGGGGCCGGTTGTCAGAGTCGGAGCGCGGTCCCGGGGCAGGAAGGGGGGCTGGGCTGGTGGTGGGACCCCTCGCCCGTGGTCTCGTGGTGAGTGGGGGGCGGTTCCGGCCAGCGCTGGTCAGCTCCCAGGCTCTCGTGGAAGCCGAGGTGTGCGTGCCGCACTCGTGCCTGGGCAAGGCCGGGCCTGCCGGCCGGGGACCCTCAGAGCACCGCTGCTCCCACCGGAAGGGGGGTCTCGACGGAGCCCACGTTCTCGGGTTAGGCGGCTTGCCAGGTGTCGGCTCTGCTGGAAGGGGCGTGGAAGGGGTCCGAGCCACCACGAGGAGGTGACGAGGTCACAGCAGCCGGGCACGCGGTGGCGGCCTGTGGTCAGACCTCCGTGTCCCTGACGTGGCGCCGGCCCGCACAGGCTGCTCACGTCTCCTCGCCCATGAGGAAGTGCCGGGGCTTCCCACGCCACCCTACCCGCGTGGGCGCCGTGGTCTGTGCTCCTGACTGAGCGAGGGCAGGCCGGCCGCTCCTGTCTTTTCTCCGCAAGGAGCTTGTCACGGTCTCTGTGGTACAGGTGAGGAAACTGAGGCACGGGCCGTGCCAGGCTGCAGGCTGTGCTCCTTCTGCCCCATCTGGGACCTCTCGCTTTTGTTAAAGCGGTAAGTTAGAGACGTAAGATCGAATCTTTGTGGTTTTTGGTTTGGTTTTTTTTTTCCTGTCTGAGGATCTTAAAATGTAGAAGTCACACATATCTTTCATGAACCCTCGTCACGGGTGAGCCTCTTTCCGAGGGCAGCTCATGGAACCCATTGTCCATCTGTCCTTCCCTTTGTTACTTTTCAGCATGTGTCCTAGGCAGCCTCTGGGACTGTCCCCGGACTCTTGGTCTACACCCCCTCGTCCGGTCCCCTCCCCAGAGGCACCGGCTTTCATATCAGCCTTCACTTGGTGCTTTTTCATCCTGGGCCTCTTAGAACATTCTCTCCATGTTGTGCCCTCCAGGGGCCTCTGCATCCCCTCGACCACCACCAGCCAGACCCCTTGGCACGAGTCTGGCCTCGAGTCCACGCGCAGGGCCCCCCCGGGACACCAGCATCTGGGGTTGGGTCCCCTGGGTGTAGAGTCAGACGGAGAGCTACTTAAGACAATGAGGAGGGCCCAGGGGACCATATAAAATGGTAAATGTGTGGGTCAATCCAAATGAAGAGTGACTGTATGAAATAAGGCGGCCTGAGACATTGATTTTAAATGAGTTCAATATTTCAATTAAAAAGAAAAGATGGTCAGCCCGCATGAAAAGTCTTCTTCTACTCTTACTAAGACGTGTGCAGAACTGGAAGGCACCGCGCAACCAGAAGACCGTGGCGGGACTCCCGGGGGTGCAGTCGGTCGGGCGTCTGCCCTCGGCTCAGGTCGTGGTCCCGGGGTCCCGGGGTCGGGTCCCGCATCGGGCTCCCTGCTCAGCGGGCGGTCTGCTTCTCCTCCCTCTGCCCGTCCTCCCGCCCTCACACAAATCTAGAAAAGAGGAAGGGTGTGTTAATGCTATGTTGATGTCAGAGTTGGCTTTCAGGCAAGAAGCCTTCCTGAAGGTAAGAGAGGAGCCCTCCCCACAGTAAGAGGCAGTAAGAAGCTGCATTCTATTTTGTTTCTGAAAGACTTCACTCGCTCATTCATTCGAGAGAGAGAGAGAGAGAGGGAGAGGGAGAGGGAGAGAGCAGTGAGACCAACCTGCAGGAACCAGAGGCTGGGCAGGGAGGGAGGCAGAAGCAGGGATTAGTGAGACAGAAAATGAATGGGCTGAGCCAGAAGAGAATCCGAGCGTCCCAAACCTTGGTCCCGAAGCTGCGAGGCCCGAGAGGAGCAGGGCGGGTGCCCCTCGGGGAGCGCAGCTGGGCGGACGCCACGCCCTTCACAGACACGCGGCCGGCAGCGCACGAGGTCACGTTCAGTCCAGGCACCTGAGTCAGCGTGACTGACCACGTTAACAGAGGGGAGTAGGAAAGTCACCTGTCGTCGCGGCAGAAGCAGAAAAAGCGTTTGGGCAAAGCCAGATCCATTCGCAGTAAAAACGGGAACAAAACCAAAGCAAAACAAAGCCTACCAAAATAGGAATTAAAGGGAACTTCCTTAATCTGACAAGGATGTAAAAACCCCGAGAGCACACAGCGTAACCAAGCTTTTCCCCTCTAGGTCCCGAGCAAGAGGAAGACGTAGGCTCTTACCGTTCCGTTCAGACGCGCATCGCCAGTCTCAGCAGACTAAGAAAGTAAAAACAATGAAAATTGTAAAACCGCAAAAGAAAGATTAAAGGGTCCTTATTCTCGCACTGTATGACCGGACGTCAAAAATCTAAAAGAATCAATAGAATCATTATTAAAATTAATGAATGCTTGGCAAAGTGCTGGATATTTTGTCCGGAGACAACAGTCATCCGTGGGTGCATTTAGAAAATAGCACGTAGATTCAGGGCAATTTTAATCTAAATCCCAACAGGTGCTTTGTCGAACGGAGGGAGATGATTTTAAACTTGGCGTAGAAATGCGAAGGGCCAAGAGTAGCGGGGTGTGCTCCAAGGGGAGTTGGCAGGAGGGCTTGCGCTGTTTGCTGCCAAAACTTACCCCAAAGTGAGAGCAGTTCAGGACCGTGTGCGCGTCGGCACACGGAGGGACACACAGCCCGGGGACTAGAAGAGCGCACCCGCAGATAGACCGCCCAGCCCCTGCCCCCGCCGCGGGAAGGACGGGGAAGCTGTGATGTCTTCATGCCGCGGGCCGCCCCGTGGCCGCCCCAGGGGCGCAGGTCCGTGCCCCAGAAAGAAGGCAGACACCAAGGATTCCATGTTCGTAGATCAGAGGAGAGGCCGGCCTGCTCCGCGGCCCGTGGCTGTGTTCGGTGTAGACCCACGGAGCGGGGCTGGCACTGGCTTTTCGTGGCGGCCTGGGCCGGGCTCCATGAATCTCTGAACCGCACATTCCCCAGGGGGCTCCTTTCTGGGTTTGTGGTCCAGCTTCCAGAAAACATGCTCGGCCTGAGCCTCGTGCCCTGCTGAGCGCTGGGGTGGGCGGTGGTCACCGGCTGGGGTTTTGCAGGTGAACCCGAGAGAAGAAGATGGGACCCAGGGGCCGGGGCGTGTGGAGTGGGGGCAAGGAGGGGACTGCCCTCCGCAAGAGACGAGCTGCTGACAGATGGCGGGAACGAGGGAAGGCCCTGGGGACAGGGGTCGGGGGAGGGGACAGTTGCTATGGGCGTGGCAGAGGTGAGATCTCGTGTGTTTCCAAAAGGTGCCCGTTCTGGTCATGACCGTGGCAGACGGTCACCCGGGAGGCAGTGACCCGAGAGGCCGGTCAGGAGGAAGGCGACCAGCCCTGTGGGCCCGGCATGGACCGTGGGGCGTGTCTACCCCGTAGGTGTTCAGTCAGGCCCAGATCGAGGTGTGAACCATGGTCTCGAGGTTTGTGAGAGGGTGTGGAGGTGCCGAGGGCCCAGGAGAGGGGCCCGGGGGGCCGGGCTGCTGAGCTGGACACGCACGGGTTTACGAGGGAGCCGTGGCCCCGAGACCAGCGCGGGAGGCCCGAGTCCCTCGAGGTCCTCCACCCAGTGTCGCCGTGGTAGGCTGCTGGCCACGGGGAGAAAGAAGCAGTTTGCTTGTGCGCAGCTTGGCTGGTCCTCGGTGGGACTGCCACAGAGTGGGGAGCGGGGGAGGGGGGTGCGGCGCGTGCAGGTCGGCGGGGGCTTCTCGCCTTAGCCGTTTGGACCAGCCTGCCAGGAAGTCGTCCGTGGTGCGGCACGTGTGCGACTGTGACTGTGTGGGGTCAGCAGACCGTGTTGGAAAGGGGGCATCGACGGCCGTCACGGGTGAGGGTTGGACATGGCCCGTGAGCCCCCCGGGGCACGGGGGGCGGGGGCGGTGGGCGAGGTGGCCCTGGGACCTTCAGGGCCTCTGATTTGGTGCAGGTGTGGCAGGAAGGCTCTTGGACTGAGTAGGGGGGGTGCCCGGTGCTTGGCCAGGCCCCTGGGAGGGGGTCGAGGGTCACGAGAGTGCAGAAAGGTCCCTGGACCTGGGGACACCAGTGGGAGGCCTCTGGTACTGGGGACACCCTGGAAGGAGGCATGGCCGGCCACAGCGTGTTTGTGGCGGAGGGATGGCTGGGGAACCGGAATAGGTTTGTGGCCAGAGATTTTAAGTGTAAGGGAGGCTTTGGGGTAAGTTGATAATAGGGAGCCGAGGGAGACAGTGACGTTTCTGTGTTGAACGTGGAGAGCTCGGGGCTGGGTGTTCGAGGCCCGGGTGGGTGTGGCCGTGGGTGGAAGGTCCTCGGGCAGACGCAGGGGCAGAGCAGGAGGCGCGGGGAGGGACGGGGCCAAACCTCCCCCGCAGCAGCTGGGCATCACCGGTCTAGCTCCCCAGTTGCGCTCCTGGCCTTCAGGAGCCCCGGGGCATCGGGGGGCTCAGCGGCAGCTGTGAGGTGGGGGGAGAGAAGCTGCTGGGAGAGCCCAGAGAGAGGGGGCATCTGGGGCTGGGCGGGGAGGCGGGGTGAGGGCCGGAGTCTGCACACCGTGGCCCGCAGGCCTCAGGCTTGTCTTGCGAATAAAGCTTTATTGGCAAAGGGTCA
>JAQQSY010007095.1:0-10659 GCA_028646535.1 Procyon lotor
AAAAAAAAAAGAAACTAAGAAAAGCAAAATAAACCTATGTGAAACAGAAGAAAAAAATAAAGAACAGAAATTAGTGAAATTGAAAGCAGGAAAACTGTTAACAGAGGAAATGAATGACATAAAAATCTGGTTCTTTGGAAAATATAAAATTGATAAACCTCAAGCAAGACTAACAAAGAAAGAAGACCCAGATTACCAATATTAGGATGAAATGGGGTATGCCTGCAGTTCCTGTAGCTATAAAAGGATAATAAAAAATTACTACCTACAACTTTATGATCATAAATTTGACAATTTAGAAGAATTAGAACAATTTCT
This sequence comes from Procyon lotor, assembly GCA_028646535.1. Taxonomy (NCBI): domain Eukaryota; kingdom Metazoa; phylum Chordata; class Mammalia; order Carnivora; family Procyonidae; genus Procyon; species Procyon lotor. The sequence goes on from JAQQSY010007095.1 coordinate 319, forward strand.
AAGAAAGCACAAACTACCAAAATTCAAAGAAGATGAAAAAGAACCTGAATAGTTCTATAACAATTCTTTTAATGAATTTATAATATCAGGCCCCTGAAAAAGAAATCTTCAGGCCCAGAGAGTTTTACTGGAGAATTCTAGCAAACATCTAAGAATTGACAGTATTTTCACAAAATGTTTTTCAGAAAATAGGAGGGAATACCTCACAGTTCATTTTATGGGGCAAGTATTATTCTGTTACCAAACCCAGAAAAAGACACTACAAAAAATATATATAATATAGACTATTATCTCATGAAATTAGATGCAAAAATCCTCAAAAAAATTTACCAATTGAATCCAGCCATGTATTAAGTGTTACACACCAGGTCGAAGTGGGATTTAATCCAGGTGTGGTTCAACATTTGAAAGCCAATCAGTGCAATTCATCATATCAACAAATTAAAGAAGAAAAACCCTAGGATTTTGTCAATAGATGCAGAAAAGCATTTATTAACAAAATTAAACACCCATTTATGATAAAAACTCAGCAACTTGAAATAAGGAATTTCCTTAGTTTGATCAAGATAATCTACACAAAACCTACAGTAACATCATTTTTAACAGTGAATGCTTTCCTTTCAAGATCAGGAACAAGGCCAGAACTTATTCAACAAACACTGAAAGGTCCAGTCACTGCAATAAGAAAAGATATGTAAAATGCTGAGGAAAAAATAAAACTGTCCTTATTTACAGATTGTCTGCATAGAAAATCTCAAAGAAATGATAAAGGCAGACCTTAGGTGCCTGGGTGGCTGAGTTGGTTGAGCATCTGATTCTTGGTTTTGGCTCATGTCATGATCTTGTGGTCATGGGATCAAGCCTTGTGTAGGGCTCTGCCCTCAGCGCAGGGTCTGCCTCAGATTCTCCCTCTCCCTCCACCCCTCCTCCCACAAGCACACGCTCTGTCTCTCTAAAATAAATAAATCTCAAGCAACACAACAAAAAAACAACAACAAACCTCATAGAACCAGCAAGTGAATTCTGTAGGGTTATAGGGTATAAGATCAACATACATAAATGAGTTACATTTTTATATACAAATAGTGAACATGTGGAAACTGAAATTAAGATACATGAAATTTGCAATTAATGCTCCAAGATGAAATCCTTGGGTATAATTGTAACAAAAAATGTATAAAATCAGTATGCTGAAAATTATAAAATACATAATTATAAAATGCTGATGAAGGAACTTAAAGACCAAACATACCATGTTCATGGATTGAAAGACTTGTATAGTAAAGATGCCCCTAATTACTCTATAAGTTTAATGCAATTCTTATCAAAATTCCAGCAGGTTTTTTTTATACAGAGATAATGGTGTTATTATAAAATTTACATGGGAAGGCACAGGCCCTACAATAGCTAGAACCATCTGAAAAAGAAGAATAAAGTGGAACTAATCACTCTGCCTGATATTAAAGCCTATTGCATAGCTACTGTAATGAAGAGAGTATGGTATGGGTGGAGAGATAGATACTAGGAAAGAAAACCAAGAAATAGACCCATACCAATATAGCCAATTGATTTTTAACAGAGGAACCAAAGGAATTCAGTGGAGGACAGATAACCTTTTCAACAAATGATATTGGAACAATTGAACATTCGTGGGCAAAACCATGAACCTCAATGTACACCTCATATAAAATCAGTCCAAGTGGATAATGGACTTAAATGTAAAATGTAAAACTATCAAACTTTTTAGAAATACCGAGAGAGCACCTGGGTGGCTCAGTTGGTTAGGCGACTGCCTTCAGCTCAGGTCATGATCCTGGAGTCCCAGGATTGAATCCTACATTGGGCTGCCAGCTCCATGAGGAGTTGGCTTCTCCCTCTGACCTTCTCCCCTCTATGCTCTCTCTCACTCTCTCTCTCAAATAAATAAAATCTTTAAAAAAGAAAAAGAAATACGGGAGAAAAATCTTTGGGATCTAGGGCTGGCCAAAAACATGATCCCTAAAAGAAAAAAAAGTCAGACTTCATCACACAAGGGTATAAACACAAGTTACAGCCTGAGAGAATATTTGCAACCCACATATCCAGCAAAGGGCTAATATCTGGAGCATAAAACTAAACAAACAAACACCTTTCCATGTTCCTGACTGGCTCTGTTGGTAGAGCATGCTGCTTTTAATCTCAGGGTTGTGAGTTTAAGCCCCGTATTGGGCAAGGAGCCTACTTTTTAAAAAAATGAAAAATTAAAAAACCCTCAAAATCCAACAGTTAAAAACCAAACAGTCCAACTAGAAAATGGGTAAATGACAAAAACAGTCACTTTGGCAAGTACAGATGGCAAATAAGCACATGAAAAGATGTTCAATATCATTACCTATTAGGAATACATAATTTTAAACACATAATGAAATATCAAAATGGCTAAAATAAAAAAATGACAACACCAAATGCTGATGGACATGTGGAGAAATTGGATCACTCAACTATTACTAGTGGAAATGTAAAATTGTATGACTATTTTGGAAAACAGTTTGGCAATGTCTTATAAAACTAAACATGCAACTACCATACAACCCAGCAGTTGCATTCTTAGGCATCTATCCCAGTGATATGAAAATTTATTTTCATACAAAAACCTGTACATAGTGTTAACAGCAACTTTATAATAACCCAAATCTGGAAACAATCCAAATTTCCTTTGACAGGTCAAACAAACTGTGATACATCTATTCCATGGATACCACAGAGCAATAAAAAGGAACAAGTTATTAATAAATGAAACAACTTAGATGAATTTCTGGGAATTATGCCAGGTGAAAAAAGCCAATTCCAAAAGGTTATATCCTATAGGATTCCATTTATATAACATTCTTCAAATGTCAGAATTATAGAAATGGAAAACAGATTAGCAGTTGTGGGGAGCAGGCTATGGTAATAAAAAAGTATCAGGAAGGATCTTTATGGTGAAGAGAATGTCCTCTATTTTGACTGTATCAATGTCAATATACTGGATAATATTGTACTACAGTTTTTAAGATGTTACTTTTAGGGAAAACTGGGTAAAGGATACACCGGATCACTCTGTACTATTTCTTACAACTGAATGTGAATCAACAATGATTTTAAGATGAAAGTTGAAAATATAAAAAGTGGCAAATCATTTGGAAAATGGCTTGGCAGTTTCAATGAAGTTAAAAGTTAACTTTTCCTATGATCTAGACATTCTAGTCCTGTGTAAATATCCAGGAATAATGAGTACATTTGTCCATAAAAAGATTTGAATAAGAATGTTCATAGTAGCTTTATTCATAATAGTTGAAATTTGGAAACAATCCAAATGTCCATATGGAGGAGAATGGATAAACAAATTGTGGCATATTCCTACAATGGAATACTTCTTACAAAAAAAGGAACTAATACATACAAAATATGGACGAATCTCACAAACACGTTAAGCAATGGAAATCAGATACAAAAGAGTACACAGTATGTGATGACATTCGCAGGAAGCTCAAGAACGGGCAAACTCCTTGACTATGGTAGAAGGTAGAATACTGTGCACTGGTGGGGGGGATGGTATCAGCTGGAAATGAGCTGGAGGGAACTTTCTGGAGTGACAGAAATGTGGCTACATAGGTATATACAAAATGTTAAAACTCATTGAGCTCTATACTTAAGGTTTATGCATTCTATGTTTATTATACCTTAAGTAAAGTACCATAGAACAAATCTCTGTTCATGGGGGAAAAAGACATGTCAACTGATCCCACTGTGTAGACTTTATAATTGATGACGTTAAGGGAGTTGTGAAGTTTCTAGGTATAAAATAATAATTCTTATGTTAAAGAGTTTTTGTCAGTTAGAGAGAGATATTGAAATAAGTGATATATCTAGGATTTGCTTCACAATAAAACAGATGAGGAGTGGGAGGTTACAGATGAAACAAGACTGGCCATGCATTGATTTGTTTAACCTGCATGACTGGATTGATTATCATTTTTTTTTTTTTTACTTCATGATAAAAAGGTAAAATTTTAAACTATGAGTAAAAGATATTCAAAAGAACAGGTAGCTTTATTATTACCAGTAAAACAGAAAAATCATCTTCCGACACGCTGTGCTCTAAGGATGCTCAAGGGCTGATAGGGACAGTTAATGCCTCAAAGGGAATCATTGCTTGCCTGCACCAGCTGTCTTTATGGGGGAGTGAGGATCTCCAAGGGCAGAAAACCACCTCCTACCCAGGGGACACCGAGTGTATAGCTAACTTATATTTGAGTTCTTGCAATTAAAATGTGTTTATGTTAGCACATATAGACATATTGTAGCTCCATAAATTGTCCATCTACTTTAACAGATTGAAGCACTGGGATCAATTATTTTTTTCAACCTTCATGTGCTCTCCTGTTTTCTCTAAGGACCTGATGTTATTTTATGAGGATGATCCAAAGCCACTTTTGCCGACAATTCCTCCTTCCATTATCTCGTCAACTAAATGGTTATCAGAAGGGCCAGCAGACGTTTGTAACCTCTGGGATGCAGGTAAATTGGTTAAAGAATAGAAAGGTTACTTAGAAACATGAATAAGAAACATTGGGCAGGAATTGCTTTTCATCAGATTTTGTTTTGTGAAATACGGCCGCAATGGCTTTAATTTAACTTCGGTAATGAGGGATGGGACCAGCATGGATGAATTCAACCCACACATGATCCTGTAATCTTATTTAACGTTTGTTTCAGTGGGGTTTTATTCCTTCTATTTTGCTTTTTTCCTTTTTCATTGTTTCAAAAATTATTAACTTGCAAGCCTCAAATCTCTGATGAATGGTTTAAAATGCAGAAAAATTAGAGTTCCTTTTTTCATTTGTATTAACTTCTCTTTGATAAAGAGTTTAAATTGTGACATTTTTCATAAGCAAGCATTAGACCAAAATGTGAAAAGCAAGATGCATGGCATCCCACAAATGGGCTAATCGCCTCTTGAATCATTAGCATCAGAGAAGGTACGGTATAAAATGATACAAACTGGCCTCCAGTAGATTACACTATCCAATTCCACCTGGGCTCTGCTGCTACTCGGACTCTGATTGATTGACAGTGGAGCCACTCCATACTGGCCCTACTCTTCAGAAACTCTCCATCTCATTTTTTAATAATTCTTCCTCTTGCCTTTCTCAAAAAATAGGACTCAGGACCCTCTGCCAAGATGAGAATGAAACATTCTCATTAGTATCTTTCAGCCCTTCATTTATCTGTGCTTTTATATTCAGCCAGGCATCCTTTCCCTCACTGCAGAGGTGGCTCCTTATGTTCCGAGTTTCATCTGCTCCCTCATCTTTAGGCCACACACTGTGATTTTTCTCCTCAAATAGATCCTCAATATCCAAAATATAAAAACTGTAGTTGATTAGAATAGATTTATTTTACAGGTTCATGTTTATATAATTTTCTTATAAAACTAGTCATGAGAATGATGAGGATATTTCAATAAACACGGAACACGAAGTTGTGGGTTATGGTGATATTTGTAGTACAAGGATGGTATTATTACTCACATAGATAATTCGTTATAAATGCTTACCATTTTTAAGACAGCTTGCTCCGTATTCTTAGAATACACTTTATGTAAACTGATCCAGATCCAGAAGCTTGAAAGAATGGTAAGGAAAACGTTTTTGTGGTCTAATGTCCCTTCATATGCCCCCCCACAGCATTTTTTAAATAGACTTCATTTTTTAAAGCAGTTTTAGGTTCACAGTAAAATTGAGTGGAAGGTACAGAAATTTCCCAGCATAAGCCTGTCCCCAAACAAACACAACTTCCCCCACTACCAACACCTCCCATCCATTGCAATCAGCGAACCTATGTTACCCAAAGACCATAGTTTCCATTAGGGGTCATTCTTGGTGTTGTGTATTCTGTGGGTTTGGACGAGTGTATAAAAACATGTATCCACCACTACAGTATCATACAGAGTAGTTCACTGCCCTGCAAAACTTCTGTGTTCTGCCTACCATTCCTCCCTTCCTCCTAAACCCTGGCAGCCACTGATATTTTAACTGTGTCCATAGTTTTGCCTTTTCCAGAAAGTCCTATAGCTGGACTCATACAGGATGTAGCCTTTTCAGAGTGACTTCTTTTATTCAGTAGCATGCATTTAAGGCTCCACCATGTCTTTTCATGACTTGATTGCCCATTTCTTTTTAGTGCTGAATAGGATATACTAGGGTATTTGTCCATTCACCTGCTGAAGAAAATCTTGGCTGTGTCTATGTTTGGGCATTTATAAATAAAGCTGCTGTAAATATCCATGGGCACATTTTTGTGTAGAAATAAGTTTCCCCTGCCAGCATTGTAATACAAGTGAAATGGAATATAAATGAGCCTAAGAGGCAGCCCTTAAGAGGAAAAAAGTCACACAACATGTTGAGTGAGGGATGATTCCACCATGTTACTTGGTTGGAACTCATCTTAAATGGAGGACTTTTTCCTACTTTTGAGTCTTCCTTTTCTCCCGCCTTTCCCTCACGCCAATCTCAGAGGTATCCTGCTAAAGTGCAGGTCTAAGCATTTCACTTCCCAGCTTAAAAAACTTTCCACAGTTTTCCATTGCCAATAGGATGTCTAATTTTTTTTACGCTATTATATGAGACTTTTCATGGCCTGGTCCCCACCAACCTTTGTGACCTCATCATCCAGTACTGCCAATATTCACATTGCTCTGCGATGTTCTATCACTTGTGTAGTTTCTTCTCCTTGGAAAGTCTTTGTTCCTGTTACTTTGGCTGTGTAACACATGGCTCTAAAACTTTGTGGCATAAAATAACCATTTATTCTGCTCATGGATTCTCTGGGTCAGGAATTAGGACAGGGCACAGTGGGGATGACTTATCTCTGCCCCATGACGTATGTTTGGACCTCAGCCTGAGAACACAAAGGCTGGGGATGGGAATCATCTGAAGACGCATTCACTCATGTGTCTGGTAGTTGGTGCCCACTATCGGCTGGGGGCCTCAGTTTCTCTCCACATGAGCCTCTTCATGTGGTCTCTCCACATGGGCCAGTTTGGGCTTTGTCACAGCATGGTGGCTGGGTTCCAAGGGTGAGCATCCTGTAAAAGAAAGGACCGGGCAGAAGCTGAATAATCTCAAAAATCATGCTGTGATACTTCCTTCCCATTCAGTTTATCAAAGCAATCATAAAATCTTGCCCAAGTTCAAGGAGAGGGAATGTAGACCCCCACCCCTCCATGGACAAGTGTCAATGTCATATTGAAAGAAAAGCATACAAAATGGTGTGTGTGTTAGTACAGTCATCTTTGGAAAATACAATCTGCCACAGTCCTTCACCAAATTATGGATGCTCGACAAAATTCTATTTAAACAGCAAGGCCCAGCTCAAATGTCACTACTGCTATAAAATCTTTTCTACATACCAAATTTCTTTTCACTGTGTTCCAGTGGGACTTTGCCTATAACCTTAGATATGAATTTATAGTTGTGTATCATTTTATAAGTTTTATCTATTTTTTTAAAAGATTTTATTTATTTATTTATTTGACAGAGAGAGCTCACAAGCAGGCAGAGAGGCAGGCGGGTGGGGGGGGAAGCAGGCTCCCCGCTGAGCAGAGAGCCCGATGCGGGGCTCGATCCCAGGTCCCTGAGATCATGACCCGAGCAGAAGGCAGAGGCTTTAACCCACTGAGCCACCCAGGCGCCCCAAGTTTTATCTATTTTTAATGAGATAAATCATAAGCAAATATACTCTTATTTTTAAAAATTCAAACAATATAGAGTCAAAATCCTCCTGACTATCCCTTTCCCCAAAACAGTTCCCTCCCCAGAATTAACTGTTACTATCAATTTGTTGGTTACTCTCCAGGTCTTTTTCTGTTTATTTATATACATACCTGTATCTTTGAAAGTATGGAGAACTGACTTTATTTTGATTTAGAATTTTCCGTATTTTTCTGGAACTTTCTAAAACAATATCACTTGGCGATCCTTCAGTATATGTCAGTATTTTAGAGATTTGCCATATATCCATATATTTTTTAACTCCTATATCCTGGATATTATAGTTTATTTCCCTGCTGATAGATAGTTGGTGTTTTATATTTTTCACTATTGCAAGTGATGCTTCGGTGAATAGCTCTGTGCACATATGTGGGTGTTTCTTTAGGGTGGTTTCCTAGAAATGGAATCCCTGGGTCATAATATATGCCCATTTTCACTTTAGCTAGTACTGCCAAATAGCCCCTCAAAATATCAGTACCAATTTAAACTGGTTTGCAGTTTATAAGAGTACTTATTCACTCATACCGTCACTGGCACTTGATATTTTTCAAGTCTTATATTTTTATCACTTGGAAAAGGTTGCATTGCGTGGTAGGTATAATTTGCATATCTCCATGTATTTCCTCTTCTGTGCATTGCCTGCTTTTATCCTTAATCTGTTTTTCTTTTGGATTGCGCCTTGTGTTCATTTAAATTAAATGACTTTGTAACATTTTTATATATGTTGTTAACCGTAAGAATGAAAACTGCCAGTTACTTTACCAGCAAAAGATGGGGTTATTTGGGAATAAAGGAACTGTAATCCAGGATAAACAGGTGGTGGCAAAACATAGGCAAGCCAAGGAACAAAGGCGAGGTACACTTTCTTAAGGAGAAAAGGGGTAGTTGGGAAGGCTGTTATAAGCTAAAAGTCCACTGGGGTAAAATGAGAGTTCCAAGTGTAAGGGCTTCTCATTGGCTGAGCTGTTGTTGGAGGGGAAGGGGATAAGGAAAGTGTCTCTTCCTCCACTTCAGTGGTAGAGTAATGTGCACGTGCAAGGTCAGCTCCGACTCTTCCTGTTGTACCTGCAACTGACTGGAGTGGTAGGGCGTGAGAACTCCGCTGGGGAAACCTCCAGACTCCGTTTTAGGGAGGGTTCTCCATTACTAATTTCCACAGTTACTAATCCTTTCTGTTTTTATGTTGCAAATGCCATCTTCTAGGCTATGAACTGTTTTTCAGATTTTTTTATAGAAGATTTTTGTTTTCTTGTTTTTGTAGAAATTTTATGTTTTAGGTAGTCATGTGTATTATTACTTCTTTCCAGAGCTTTTGTCTTTTGTGTTTTTATAAATTTATTTTATATTGAAGTATAATTAACATACAGTGTTATATAAGTTTCAGGTGTACAACATAATGATCCAACAATTCAGTGCACTACTCAGTAGTGCTCACCACAATAAGTATAGTCACCATCTGTCACCGGACTACATTATTACAGTCATATTGACTATATTTCCTGTGCTGTACTTTTCATCTCTGTGACTTATTTATTTTATAACTAGAGGTTTGTACCTCTTAATCCCCTTTATCTATTCCATCCCCCCCCACCTCCCCTCTGGAAGCCACCAGTTTGTTCTCTGTATTTAAGAGTCTGTTTTACTGTTTGTGTGTCTCTGTTTCTTTATTTGTTCCTTTGTTTCATTTCTTAGATTCCACATATGAGTTAAATCATATGGTATTTGTCTTTTTTTGTCTAACTTTCCAAAGAAGACAAACAGATGGCCAACAGACACATGAAAAGATGCTCAACATCGGTAATCATCAGAGAAATGCAAATGAAAATCACAATGAGATATCACTTCACACCTGTCAGAATGGCTAGAATAAAAAGGACAAGAAATAACAAGTGTTGGCAAGGATGTGGAGAAAAAAGAATTTGTGTGCACTGTCGGTGGGAATGTAAATTGGTGCAGCCACTGTGGAAAACATGGAGGTTCCTCAAAAAGTTAAAAATAGAAATACCATATGATCCAGTAATTCCACTACTGGTATTTACCCACAGAGGACAAAAACAGTAATTCAAAAAGACACTTGCACCCTATGTTTACTGCAGTATTATTTACAATGTTCAAGATATGGAAGCAACCCAAGGGTCCATCAATAAATAAATGGATAAAGAAGATGCGGGGTGTGTGTGTGTGTATATATATATATTCATATATATATATATATATACACATATGAATAATATTCCATTGCATATATATATATGTATATATTCCATTGTGTGTGTGTGTACATATGGGGCTCCTGGGTGGCTCAGTCATTAAGCATCTGCCTTTGGCTCAGGTCATGATCTCAGGATCCTGGGAGAGAGCCCCATGTCGGGCTCCCTGCTCATCAGGAGACCTGCTTCTCCCTCTTCTACTCCCCCTGCTTGTGTTCCCTCTCTCCCTGTGTCTCTCTCTGTCAAATAAATAAATAAAATCTTTAAAATACACACACACACACACACACACACACACACACAGAGTCATAAAAAAGAAAGAGATCTTGACATTTGCA
>JAQQSY010007096.1:0-10659 GCA_028646535.1 Procyon lotor
CGCTGCAGGTGCAGCACTGCCCACTCTCTGGGAAGCTTCTGGAACAGCGCCACGACATGGTCAGCATCCAACTGCTGGCCCCTTACTCTACCTATTTCTGCCACGGTTACTGGAGTCCAGCCCCACTGTGCACACGACAGCTTTCCTGCAGACCCCAGACCAGAACCCACTGCCCACCCCCACCCAGCACCCTGTGGGGTCTCTTAACTCAGCCCCACTGTTTACAGACAGGAGGTGCGTGGGAACGAGAGGGTGTGTGTTCTTCCTTTCCCGCCAGGTCCTCACCCCCGACGTCTGAGATGTCCAGGATCACACAGTCGCCGTCCTCCTCTTCCTCCTCCTCCGTGTCTGCCTGGAAGCCATCCAGGTCTCCGGCTCCGACCTAGGCAGACAAGGGTGCACGGGCCATCAGCAGCAGCGGCAGACGGGCCAGTGTGCCCTCCGCCCCCCACCCGATCTGCCAACAAGCTGGAGGGGTGTGCGTGAGCGCCTATGGGCAAAGGGGCCTTGTGGAGAGAAGGTTCTCTCAAAGGACCTCATCCAGATCTCCCCAAAAGACCACCAGCATTATTTACATTACAAAAATAATCTGCCAATTCTGAATGCACACTCTGGCTTTCTGGTTTGGTCTGAAAGAGACAGTGCTGAGATAAAATACCCAATTTCGCTTTCTCTTGAAATAAACAGCGGGGAACTCCAGCATCTCCTTCTCTGCCCAGGGGCTCAGTCCCTCTGCCCGGCCCCCGACAACGCTCTCTCGTCACTCATGCTCGGGCCACTGTCGCCAGCGACAGCACCACCTGAGCCTCTGCGGGCAGAGTCTCCACCGACTTTCTAGAGCCGCGTTCATCGGATTTCACCAGAGGTGACGAGGACTGCATGCACAAGGGCCAATTTTAAACACCAACCACCCATACAAGTGCCCCTATTCTCTGTAGATGAACAAAGAACCAGCAGAGGCAGAGATGGGCTTATTTCAAAAGGGAGGCTGTTTTTCAAAACTCTCCTGGAATTCCTCCGCTACGGAAATTAGCGTTTGCCTGGAGAGGGGTGATGGCGCAGGACCACGGGGTATGCGGCCTGCTGGCCCGGCCGGGCAGCCCCACAGACATGATGGCGGCCCCTGGAGCAGGCAGTGCTGCCGTCTCAACTACCCATTTCTGGAGAATTCGGCGGCTGAGAGCCCGGCCCGGCTCTCCACCATGCGGATCGGGAGGCGCTGGGTGGGGGTCCCTGAAGCAACAGGAACCAAGTGACTGTGCACAGCAGCCGCGCCAGCGCAGGTGAACCAGGCCCCCTGTGCGCCCGCCAGTGTGCAGGGGGCTCCCTCGCCGCAGCCCCCCAGGCATAGGCCAGGCGCCCAGGCTGTGGCTGCCGCCAGCAGGGGCCCAGGGCCGGCCATGTGCTCCGTGCTCGGAAAGGCATTTAGCCACAACCAAGAACGAACTCTGTGGGACGCCCGCTCGGGGTCATTTTGATCACGGATGAGTTTTGACCAGAAAAGGAAACCAGGGGGGGCACCTGGGGGGCTCAGTGGGTTAAAGCCTCTGCCTTCAGCTCAGGTCATGATCCCAGGGTCCTGGGATCAAGCCCGATGGGGCTCTCTGCTCAGCGGGGAGCCTGCTTCCCCCCGTCTCTCTGCCTGCCTCTCTGCCTACTTGAGATCTCTCTGTCAAATAAATAAAATCTTTAAAAAAAAAGAAAAAGGAAACCAGGGCCTCTCCCGCTTGTAGAATAAGATGAAGGCCCAAAGCTCGAGTGCCCCTGGGGGCCACACAGGACCGTAGACCTGCTGCCTCGCTGAACGGGTCACCTGACCGACCCTAACACCGTGTGAACACGCAGTGTAGGAGGCCGGCTGTTAACTCAAAAAGATCTTAAATTCCCACAAAATTAAAAACAAAAAACAAAGCAAAAAAAACTAGAATTGAAGTAAAAATTTGAAAAAAAAAAAAAAAAAAGTTAAATTGCCTCAAGTTAAAGCAGCTCAACCCAATCTAAAATACCTGCACAAGTTCACAGTTCGGCCACAGCCGTCCCCACAGGTAGAGAACTACCAGTTAGCAGCTTTACCAAAACACAAGTGGAAAAGCTCCACAGGCTCCAGGCCTCCCATCCTACCTTCTAGAAGTCTACCTGCGCCTCGCGCGTTTACGTGGGTGCTGTCAGCTGGGGCGCCCCGGCTAAGGCTAAGGCTGCCCCATGCCGCCCCCCTTCCTCGCCCCCCCACCACAGAGCCTGAGTGTTGTTGAGGACCGGGGGCCAGTCTCACTAACCCGGCTAAACGGGAGGTCTCTGCTGGCTGGAGGGGCGACAGCCACAGTGTGACCACGAAGACAAAGGCCACACGCTAAGGAAGGAAGGAGTGGGTGGGGGGGGGGGCTGTCATCACCAGAGCTCAGGACAAACCCCCACGTGCCGAAGCCGGGACGCTGGGGCCCCGTCAGTGGCAGCCCGACACCAGGACCGCTCCTAGATCACCCCCAGAAGCCAGGCGCTCAGGGCTTCCCACTCCAGGGGCACACACTGGGCGGGCCCACGCAGAGGTCCTGGGCCCGTCACATGGCATTTCCCAAGGGACCTCTGGTATTTATGTAGCTTTACAGAATTACTTATTTGAAGGAGCGAGAGCAAGTAGGCGGAGGGCCAGAGGGCCAGGAGAGGAGAGTCCCCAGCAGACCCCCCGCCGAGTGGGAGCCCGACGCAGGCTCAACCTCAGGACCCTGAGATCCCGAGCTGAGCAGAAGTCACGAGTCAGATGCTTCAGGGACTGAGCCCCCTGAGGCACCCTCGAAGGAGCTCCTATGATGCAGACTTCGGGGGGACTCAGTCAGTTAGGGTCTGGCTCAGGTCATGCCCTCAGGGTCATGAGATCGAGCCCTGCTGCCTGGCTTTGCACTCCGCGGGGAATCTGCTTGAGGACTCTCCCCCTCATACTCTCTTGCTCCCCGTCTCAAATAAATAAATAAATCTCTAAAAAATAAATAAAATCAAATGCGACTTTAAGTTCCTCACTCAGACGTACTAAATCAGAATCGCTGGGTCCGGGGCGCCTGGGAGCTCAGCTGGTCAATTGACTGCCTTCGGCTCAGGTCATGATCCTGGAGTCCCCGGATCGAGTCCGGCACCGGGCTCCCTGCTCAGCGGGAGTCTGCTTCTCCCTCTGACCCTCCCCGCTCTGTGTTCCCTCTCATCCTCTCTCAAAAAAAAAAAAAAAAGAATCGCTGGGTCCAGGACGCCCAGGACTCTCTGGTGGTACTTCTGCCCGGAACAGCTTTAGAACCCCAGGCGCGGCAGTTAAGTCCCACATGGGGCCTAGAGTGGGGTTCACTTGCTCTGTGGCCTTCAGCTACGCGCCCACCGCTGCTGAGCCTCCACAAGGCGCCACCTGTGAACAGGGAACCGAAGCTCGGGGCCGCTGCCCACACGCCGATCAGGTGAAGCTCCCCATTCCACGGATTCCCGGACAGACACCTTCTCATGCGTCCATCTGTCACCTGGGAGGGGCATGCTAGTTTAACGGGGGTTTTCCTTTCCTGGTGGCTCAGCAAGAAAAAGCATCTTACAGATGAAACACAGGGATTCTCATAAAGGGCCTAGCCTAGTACCTGGCATTTGAGGAAACACGTAACAGTGGCTAAAACCATTGTTTTCCCTGGAAGCAGGGGTGAGGACACGAATGAGGTCCCCATGGGGGAGAGGGCACAATGGAGCTCAAAACAGAGCCGGGACGTCCCACAGACAAGGACGTGGCGGGGCCGAGGGAGGGCTGTCCCGCAGCGGCCTGCAGATGCTGCTCACATGAACGGACAGACAAGGCTGTTTTCCAGCCCAGCCATTTTCAAGCTGGGGTTCCCACTGCTGCTTTCGAGCAGAGCCGGCCATACTCGGGCTCCTTCTAAGACTGCTTGAGGAACAATGGCACACGTCACAGGTCCAACGGAGCCCGTCACCCGGGCTGAGGCCCCGCCTCCTCACCCTGCAGGCTCCCCATGGGGTGGGGGGCAAGCCGTGTCCACAGGCGGGGTGGAACCCCGCAGCACGCAGCCCCGCGCCGAGGACACGGACAGTCCCCGTTTGACAGGAAGGTTTACAACGTGTCAAAGGCCTCGTCTGCAGCAGCGGCAGCAGGGAGACGGCCGGGCGTCACTCCAGGAGCAAGTTCTCCCGCCTTCCTGTCCTCTTCCGCCTCTTGATTTTCTAAGCTGAATGGTGCCTCCCGTCAGAGAAGCCAGAGGCTGGGGGTGTGGGGGCGCCATCCCCCAGCCTGTGACCCCTGCAGAGAGGGCACCGGACCTGAGCTGGAGGCACAGCTCAAAAGACACCCTCCTCGCATCCTCCTCGTAAAATCTGTTAACCCCAAGAGATACTGCCTAAGACGAGCACCCGGTACTCGCGCCGCAAAATAGGTTTCCGGTGCGAGTAGATGCATGCAAGGAAGGAAGCTCATCACATTCCTATTCCAGTAAGGGAAAACTACACATCCAATGTCAGCAAAGGCTGTGGGCAGGTCCCTGGCCCTCTGAACACGCCGCGGGCCGGGAGATAGAGCCACCCCCGCGCCCCCAGGTCCCCACACTCTGCTCCTCACACTTGCTCCTCCGAACGCTGCCCGTCTGTGATCAGGCAGCTGTTGGTGCGACAAATCGCCGTCTGCGGCCCCATTCATGGGTTCTGCTCGCCACTGTGTGTCCAAGGTTAAGCAGAGCCCCGACGCAGTCGGTGCTTCCTAACTACAGTAATTGAAGGTAAAAGCAAAAACAGAAAAAAAAAACTGAAAGGTCCCCACACAGAACACTGTTGGGGCTAAAAAGATATGAGCCATCGGGGCGCCCGGGTGGCTCCGTTGGTTAAGCATCCGCCTTCTGGCTCGGGGCATGATCCCGGGGTCCCTGCTCAATGGGAAGCCTGCTTGCCCCTCTTCCTCTTCCCGTGCTCTCTCTGTCTCACTCGCTCTTTCAAATGAATAAATAAAATCTTAAAAAAAAAAAAAAAAAAAAAAAAGCCATCGACCCAGGCAAGGGCACGGAGGCACCTTAGAGGCACCTCCCTACATGAGAACAGCCGGTCTGAGAAGGCCACACGGCCTGTGCTTCCAAGTCCGGGAAGGACAGGACCGTGGAGACAATGAGTAGCTGAGTGGAGGGAGAGGAGCAGGAGATGGAGCACGGGATGCTGGGGGCGGGGAGGCTACCCTGCAGGAGGCCACAGTGGTGGGTACACGACAGAGAGCCAGGAGAGAGCCCCGCTGTCCCCTGGGGACTCGTAGTGAGAGTGACAGGTCGCTGTGGGACTGCGGATGAGGACAAATGCACGGCTCCGCGGCCATGGTGACGGAGGGCAGGCTGTGCGTGCGGGGGCCGGGCGGACATGGGAAATCGCTATTCTCTCTGCTCACTTCTGCTCGACTCTAAAACTGCTCTAACAAAGAGACCTCCCAGAAACTGAAAGAGCCCCTGTGGCAGGGGGTCGCCCGGCCCGCCCCGCCCCTCACCTGCCCGTCGTGCCTGCGCTTCTTCATGAACTGGGTGATGCACATGCTGCCGGCTGACTTCCGCTTCAGCGAGACAGGGGTCCCCTGGCTGGGCCCCGGGGCGGGGACGCCGCCACTGTCCTCCCTGCTGGCCGGGGGCACCATGGTGACGTAACTCCACCGGCACGGCACAGGCAGGTGCTCCTGGTCAAAGGTCTTCAGCACCTGCGGGTGGACGTACCAGCACATCCTGAAATCAGGCCTCTTCTCATACGCCGAGTTCTCGGAAATGATCCGCTTGAGCCTGGCCTTGGAGGGGACGGCGGCGTCCTCGCCGGCGGTGGGGGTCTGCGGGCGGGAGGAGCCGGGGCTGGGCGGGCTGGCGGAGCCGCTGTCGGGACTGCCCGCGTCCCTGCCGAGCAGCCCCCGGCGGCAGCACTCCTGGAACTCCCGGATGATCACCTTGCTTCCGTTCACGTTCCCGTGCAGCAGCGGGAGCAACTGCGCCAAGACTGGCGGGGGCGGGGCGGGGAGACACGGGGAGAGAGAGCACACATGGCACAAGGCTCCCGGGCTGTCGCTGGGGTCAGAGACGCGGTCGGCTCCGGGGCGGCCTTGCCAGGGTAGCTTTCAGACACGCCGGGTGAGCCGCGGAGGTTGGGAAGCCCGAGTCTCCCGAGGGGATTTCTCTGGCTAAACGAGCACGCCTCCCTCTGGGTGCCTACTTGTCCTTAGCCACGGTCACCGCGCTCTCCCGAGTCACTGGGTCCCCCTGGGCTCCGAGGAGCGAGGAGGCAGCGTCCTCTGGGATGTGTGCGGCCTCGCGCCCGGCACTCTGGGGGAGCGTGCTAATTAAAGGAGCGCCCGTACCGCCGTGGTATCAAGGAGGAGATGTTTTCAGCAAGCACTGGCTTTCGTGATTTGCCGAAAGGGTTTGGACATTTTAATCCAGGCACCTAACAGCCTCCCCGGGCCCAGGACCGCTGGGAGCCCCATCCCCTCCCGTTCCCGCCAGGCGCCGGCACTCACTCTGCTGGTCCCTCTTCTCTCGTCTGGAGGCCTTGGGCGTCTGCTCCTCCTCAGAGGGGACTGTGTCCAGCAGGCACGCCGTGAACTGCTGCAGCACCTTCAGGTCGGCGCCCCCGTCCTTATCAGCCGCCCAGATGCAGCCGATCTTCACGGGCTGGAGCACACGGAACCTCTTCCCCTTTGCCAAAAACTCGTCCCACTCTTTGGCCTTTAGTTTCTGGCGAACCTTGTGGTTCTCTGGGTCAGCACACTCCTTGCAGGGTGGACAGCGACACTCACTCAGGGTTCCAGGCGCCGGTGCCCTCTCGTCCCGCCCCCAGGCCAGCAAGAGGGACAAGCACGCTGGGGTGGGGCACAGCCGTCTACAGTCCTGGCCCCCACTGCGTCCTGCACCCCTCTTGCTTTCCTAGACTCGACGGTGACCGGCACTTGTGCCCTCTGCTCTTTAGGACACACCCATCCTCTCTGGCCGAGACCCGCAGAGTCTCAGGCATTCTCCTGGCCTCACTGGTAAGCCGCACTAGGCCACTCCAGACGTTCTGGGGACGGTGTGATGCCCGGGCCATCCAATCACCACCCCCAAATCCCACACCCAGTTCACCCTCTGGGCCAGGCCCAACACCGCTCTCAGAGACAGGAAGGCTCATGGGCTCCACAGCTGTGCCCGCCTCGCTGCTTGGAAACGTATGAGGAACACCCACCCCTCCAGTCTGATTCGGGAGAGACAAAACCACTCCCCCAGGCAATGGGGTACTTCTCCATTTCTCCACTGCCCCAACACAAGCTGACGGGCTGTCGGAGCCCTAAAAGCAGCTATCTGGTGGAGTCTAGCAAGTTGGGGCTGGGGGTTAACATCTGGAGAGACAGAAAGTTCTAAATTTATCTCAGGTGATGGATTTATAAACGTCAATCAATAAAGCTCACTGCGCTCAATAATTAAGATCTGTGTGTTTGCTTATAAATTTGTTATACCTCAGCTAAGAAAACATAAACGGAACCAAAGTGCTTTAGCACAAATCTCCCGGCCTCTGACTCAGGTTTCTCCTCACGCCGCTGCCCCTTCAGAGATTCTCTCTTACCTCTGCAGACCCCGCTACCCTCCCCGGGCAAAACTCGAGCTCAGGTCCCCAAGACCCACAAATGACTATGTGTGGGGTCGCCAAGTGCAGTGGAACCAGGGGGGTGAGCTGGGCCGTCACAGTGACGTCACGCCCCCCACAGCCCAGCCTGGCCCCGCGAGCTGTCTCTGGGACGTCACCCCCCGCTCGCCCGCTCCCTCACCTCAGTTACTCCCTCGTCCTCAGACAGGTACCCATGGGGCACGAAAAAACCATCATCTTCATCTTCATCCTCTCCCACTTCGTCATCATCATCCTCAAAATAAAAAAAAAATGTTCATAACATAGGGCAACATTTAAAATGTTAACCTGCAAACATCTAAGAAAGGAAACGCCATCTATCGCCTTGAGCGTCATGCTGATGGGTGTGGGGCAAAACCCCGTGAACGAATGTCATTATTTGCCGGGGGACAGGGGTGTGTGTGTCAGGCAGAACAGAAGCGGGTAAAGCCACCCAGATGTAAGACAGGAGGGGCGGGTGGGGACCAGGGCAGACCCGGGTGAGCACGCACCACCTAAGGGCGCAGGCCCCGCTCAGCCCTGCTGCCAAGTGGGCTAGCGTCACCGGATAAGGTCTCCGAGAGAAGCTGGAAATCCGGTTGTTGTTTTTAACTATTTTTAACATAAATATTATTTATCTGAGAGAGTGAGTGAGCATGGGGTGGGGGGGGCAGCAGAGGAAGAGGGAGTCCCAAGCAGACTCCCCGCCCAGCGCAGAGCCTGACACGGGGCTCCATCTCACGGTTCCGAGGTCACCACCTGAGCCGAAACCAAGTGCTCACCCAACAAGGCCACCCAGGTGCCCCTGGGAATTTGGACGCTAACACCGCCGGTCAAACACGGGCTGGCTGTGAGTGAACTCAGCCTTCTGGAGGGACCCGAAGGCGGTGCAGGCGCGTGCTCACCCCCTCACTGTGGGAGAGGGACTCTCCCGGCTCCTCCTCTTCCCACTCCTCGTCACTGTCCACCTCATAGTCCAGGAGCTTCTGAGGAAACAAAGATGCACTGCGTCACGGTTGTCTTTCAGGGCTGGCAAAGCAGAAACGCTGGAATCCAGGAGACCAGCGTAAGAAAGGCAAAATGCGGAGATGCAGGCAGACAGAGGCGCCGGGACCAGCAGCACCGCCGCCACATGCTCACCCTGTCCTGGGCCCAGGGGTCCCTCGGATGGATGACGGTCGTCTTCTTATTCCACGTCCCCCAGTACGCTGGCCGGTGATTCTCGGAGAACTGGAGGAGCTTCATCCTGCCAAACTTCCTTCTTTCAGGAACGCCGTCCACCTTGCCGCTCCCCACGATCACCACATCGCTGAGGAGCAAACCCAGTAATGCGCCTCCCCCACACGGCACCCGCTCGCCACCCAGGCTGCCCAAGGAAGCAGGCCTTCAGCGTTTTTCAAAGACGGGTAACCACCTGCTCCCAGGAAAGCTAAGGGACGTCCATTTTGGGGACACAGAGCACAGAGAAGGGAGAAACAAGCTTGCCAAGCTGCTGCCCCACCAGACGTACAGAAGCAGGGTCCCAGAGAACAGGAGATGGACAAGGACGGGGCAATGAGCTCCCAGGGAGGCCGGCGTGGAAAGAGGATCCGGGAAGTCAGGCCAGGCCGTCTGCACTCCGCAGCGGCGGCTTTTGGCAAGGCCACTGCCCAGGAGACTCCGCACTGAAGTTCAGGCTTTAGGCCCCGGAGGGAGACAACTGGCCCGAGGCCACGATGAGCCAGCAGTGGACCAGAACCCAGAGTTCTGCCCCGGGCCCCCCAGGACTTTCCAACTGCACTCTGACGTCACCAACAGGCAAAAGCCGGTCTCCACGGCCACTAACCTGTTATAAATATCCGTATTTCTGTTTGAAACCATGGTGGGTCCGGACCTGAGGGGCTGCCGGCCTTTCAGATCTTTCAGGAAGGAGAACTCGCCACTCTGCTGCTGGAGGAGCTGGTCCAACTGATCGCAGAGGTCTTGGTCGAAGGCAGTCCGAAACCGAGGGGCGAGAACCATGTGTTCTTTAATTTCAAAAGGGGCGAACTTCCCGCAAGAGCCAGCCAGGGTCTGAAATGGAGAAGACAATGTGATGCACACCGGTGAGCTGAGCCACCGGGCACCCTGCTTTTCACATTCATCCAGGTCACTAAGTCCCAGGGGACACACAAAAGGCTACATGATGTCATTGACACGAGTTTCTGAAAAGGCAAAACTAGGGGGCCAGAAGTCACATCCACAGTTGCCGGGGGCTGGGGGGCCAAGGGGGGAGGAGGGTGCTGACTACAGGGAGCCAACAGGGGCAACAGCAACACTCTGGATCTTGAGTCTGAGGGTGTTGTGGAACCCCACACATTGTCAGAACTCACCAAATGAGCCAATTCTACTGTGAATTATACCTCAATAAACATCACTCTTTAAAAAGAAGGGGGGGGGTGCAAAAGGACCTGAGACCCCAGGTGAGGGAACCAAGCCCCCGGAGAGTGATCGCTTCCCCAGAGTCGCACCGGGACAGGAGGACTCACCACCCAGAGCCCATCTCGACACCGGGGGCGGTCATGAACCCGACACATTCCTGTCTGCTCCCTAAGAATCATTCAGCACAAGTTCTGGTGGATTTAATCTCCCTTGTCAGAGTTCCTTTAGCATCTGCCATGTCTGTCAGTGGATCCCGAAGCTAGCAACACATGAGGACTTGGGGGGTCAGGAGAGTCCAGGTCTGTGAAGCTCGGTCTAAGCAAGCCAGCCTCCGACCTCACTGAGGAGAGAACACTACGGCAACAGCCTTCACCATGGCCAAGGAGAGGGCCGTCCGGGGAATGCTCTGGATTGGATCCAGGCTCCAAGATCTCGTGGTGATTCCCAACATGCTGTCAAAACCAAGAACCAGCCGACTGCCCACCTCACTAATGAACGGGCGCTGGGATATTGGGCACCCCTACGGGACAGAATTAGGGCCGAGCCCATTGGACCAAGGACTCGGGCCAAGCTAAGGAACTACACTGAAAAAAACAACAAATAGTGGCCTGGCTGGCTCAGTCAGTGGAATAGACGACT
>JAQQSY010007097.1:0-10658 GCA_028646535.1 Procyon lotor
AAATGATTCCTCCATTCACTCAGTTGCTTAGGCCAATTATGTTTGACTTCTCTTTCCTCTGCACTTCCAGGACAGACTTAGCTACAGAGATTTCCCACCACTGCAGCCGGTCCTCCCAATCCAAGCCACCCTATCTCTTACCTGAATCATTTCAATAGCTCCCTGCTTAGCTCCCTGCTGCTGCTCCTTTCCTCCCTTTCCCTAGTGGCCAAGCAACATCTAGAGAAGTTCTTTTAAACCTGCATCTTATTTCTTCCTGCCCCTACTCAAAATCATCCAAGGGCTTCCCACCACATTAAAAGTAAAATGTAAAGTCCTTAGCACGGATAACAAGATCTGACATAATTTGGCCCCTGGATGACTCTACAGATCTTCCCTCACCTTCTCACCTGCAGCAACACTGACCTCCTGACTAGTCTCTCAACATATTCATGCGCTTTCACCTGAGGACCTTTGTACTTGCTTTTCCCTTTACCTGGGTTATTGTATCACTTATTCCCCCACTTCCCTTAGGTCTCAGCTCAAATGTACCCTCCAGAGAAGTATTCTCTGACCAACCTACTATAATAACAGCTTCCCTCACCCTCCATGATTCTCTATCCGTTTACCTGATACTGTTTTCTGCAAAGCATATTTCACTTCATGACATTCTACAGTATGTTTGTCTGAGTGTTGTTTACTGTAGATAAGCCTGCAATATAGTTTAATTTTCTATCAGCTCAGAAGAAGTTTTGTAGATCATCCATGGACCAAAAGTAAAATATTATTATGGCTTTACCAATATATTTTTCTACTGTGCTATTCTTTTAAAAATCTGCATATACTAATCACATATAGTTCTGTATTTTCATATCTATATGCTTAGGAAATGTATATGTTGTACTCTGTTTTTGCAGTTCATATCAAAAGAATTAAAATAAGTTTTATGTCAGAATAACAATGTACTACTCCTATGATCTTCCTTATAGCAGAATAAAAGTGTTTAATAAAAATAAATATTTCCATTACATGATATTATACATCAATCATTGAAAATAATTGCAGTATATACAGCCATATGTTATATCTGAAATAAGTTGAGAATACTTTAAATTATCTAACAATAATTCATCAGAAGGAATCATTTTAAATGAGATAACATTTAGCACTTGTTATGTGCTCAGCCTTCTACCATTTTTTCATTCAACATCTCCTTTAGTCACTGAAAAACCACACATATTAGCTATTGTTCCAATTTTACATATACTGAATTGAGACCTGGAGTTTCTGACCAAAGTCATTCTACCTGTGAATTATGTAGCTACTGATAGAGCCAAGGTCTGATTAGTGCCCTTAAATCCATGTAAGAGATCTCTAAGGCTGTGTTCAAAGATGGAGTGTGGGGGTAGATGATAATTTCTGTTTACATTTATCTTGATATTTTATCATATGTTGTTCTTGTGTTTTATATTGAATGCATATTTGTATAAAAATGCCTGTATTTGTATAAACACATGCATATAAAAATATGACACATGCTCAAAATTATTTTATAAATGGGATATGAAACCCCAAAATTTTAGGAACCTCTCTTTATAATTTGATACCTCACACTCTGAATGAAATATCATGTCCCTTAAATGAAATTTAAATTCATCTTTGGTTTCGTTTACCCAAGAAGTGAAAAAGAATACCTAGAGACCACCTTTTTTTTTTTTTTAAAGAAACCACTATTTCTAAAGGGCTTTCCACAGTGTGTTTAGGAGAAGATGGAGTCATTTATTTACTCATTCTTCAAAAGTTGATGGTACTCAGACTCTGTGACAGGCACGGTGATAGGCAGTTGAGATCCAAAAGGGAACAGGGAAGATGCATTTCAACAAACATTGACAGAACCTGTGGGTAGTGTTATGGGGGCAGAAGTGCAACACCTAACTGAAGAGCAGCAGGGGTGAAAGAGACACCCCAAAGGAGGGTGGCCTGTAAGCTGGCATCTGAAGGGGGAGGAGGACTTAGCAAGATAAAAAGGAAGAAGAGTGTTGCTCTGGGGAACAGCAGGTACCACGACTGGGAGAGAAAGAGCACACGGCACCCCTGAGGAACTAAAATGTGTTTAGTTTGGGAGAGCAGTGGGAGGTGGGGAAGGATGGGGGGAATGAGGCTGGAGGCAAAGATTACTGATGATTTTTGCTTCAGTCCTTCATATATTTTGCGATTTTGAGCACCTCCATTACAGTGGGTTCTGTGCTGGTGTTCGTGTTCTGCGAAATCGTTATGGCTCTGCTCCCATTAAGCCTACATGACGTCTCGAAATGGGAAGAACTGAGGAAGCAGGAGCACCCAATTTTAACTTAGTGGACAAGAATTCAGGGAATGCTTCTTGAAGAATGGAACCTTTAAGAGGATACCTACAGAATGAATAGGAATTATCCATGGAAAGCAGAGTGAAGAGGAAGAATATCCCAGACAAGAGGAACAAACCTTGTGTCAAGGTCTGGAAGCAAAAGAGAGCCTGAGGACTGGAAGGACTTCATTGTGGTTGAAGCATCAAATGTGAAACAAGACACCAGGTGAGACTGGAGAGGAGGAGTGAGGGCAGGTCTCAAAGGGCCTCATCAGCCACATAACGGGATTTACTGTTATCTCAAGGGTACTGAAAACCATTAAGCAGGGGGGATCATATGAACAGACTTACATTTCAGCAGGGTAATTCTCAGGAAGGTATACACAGTGGACTGAAAGTGCCCAAGACTGGTTATAGAAGGACTGGCTAAGAGGCTGTAATAATTATATAGATGAGGGATGAAGATGGTTGGGACTAGGATTAGCAGTGGAATATTTGGGGAAGCGTTTTATAGATTTTTTTTAAAGATTTTATTTATTTGACAGAGAGAGACACAGCGAGAGGGAACACAAGCAGGGGGAGTGGGAGAGGGAGAAGCAGGCTCCCCACCAAGCAGGGATCCCAAGCTGGATCCCAGGACCCTGGGATAATGACCTAAGCCAGATGCTTAATGACTGAGCCACCCATGTTTTATAGATTTAATTTATTTGTCTATGATTATATATCATAAACCAAAAAAATTTAGATAAAGAACAGATAAATTTATCTATAAAAGCATGCATGTATAGAAATTATATATATTATATATAAAGTATATAAATGGATACATATAATCTTAACAATAAAATCTTTTATATGTATACACACAGTAAGTGTTAAATAGTACATATCATAAGAAATTATATATAGTAATATTAGGATGATGATGATGATAGCTACCATTTATTGGATATTTTCAGTATGTTAGACACTGAGCTGGGTACTTTAGATTATCAGTAATAATTACTGATAGTAGATAATATTACTATCTCTGGTTCAAGTTGAGGTAACAGATTTAGAGGAACTGTGATTAGTGCAAAGCTATGCAAAGTAACTGTTGGACTTGGGATCCAAGTGGGATCTCATAACCCCTCCTATTTCCACAGTCTTCCTACTTTAAACATAAAGATAAAGAGATTGCTGTTTTCATAGTACTGAAATTAGATAACCTGAAATACTTTCTTACTGAGAACATTAAATATAGTGGACATATTTTAACATCATTGTTAAAAAGTATTGCTGTTCTGGAAAAAAAGTAAACAATGCTCAGAGGCTAAAATAAAACCAAAACTAACAAACAAACAAAACCAAAGAAAGGGTGGCTTGAGAAGGACAAGCAGAGCACTGACTCACTTCATCCTGAGAGTATCAGCTGAATCCTGGTGAACTTGAGCTTGAATTTTGATGACCCTGGGTATGAGGCAAAGAAGACAGAGTCCAGAGCCAACACAAGATGGGGAGTCAAATAAGGACCCCACAATGTAGGATGTCAATGGGATTCACCTTCAATGTGAGAGAGAACTAGAAAGAAGTGCACCCACTGAGGGGGATTTCAGGATAAACTCTTGTCCCAACATTAGCACTCTGTCAAGGGGGAAATTCTCCCCTAGGAGTTCAGAAACAGAAGCTGCTACTGAAATTCATACTAGTTGTGGGATTTAAAAGAAAGTAAAACTAAAAATAAAACCTTGAGCTGAGAATTAACCTTAAAAAAATCTTCTCTGAATTTAAGCACCTTCAACTGAGGTCTTAAAATACTCGCCTAGATAAAGTTCCAGAAAATGCAAGTTCACAGTCAAAACCAAAATACACAGGTGATATGGCACCATGAAGGAAGCAACAATATCAATAAATGGCAGGGGAAGGGAGCTTCCCTGAGTGAGCTACCTGAAAGTGATATAGCCCCGGAGCACAAAATCAGAACTTTTAGAAGTCTGTTCCAGTGAGAGATGCCTCTGCCTGAAAGGTGCTCAGGTGGCAAAGTGGGGCAGAATCCTAGGTGGAACAATGTGGTCTCAGAATCCCCAGGGTCACAGAAAGAACAGGGGCACCTGAGCCTGCAGAATTCTCAAGCATTGGAGTGGGGGAAACTGGCTATGGCCAGCAAGCCCATGAGTGGGCTCTCAGCTCATTTTGCCATAAATGGTGAACCTGGGCAGGATCCATTGACTGCTCTTCACATGGGGACCCTGTAAGTGGAAAATCCATGGTGACTCACATCCCTTCTCAAGAAGAATCGGCATGGGTACACACCCCAGGAGTCTACAGGGTTTGGCATACACAAAAGTGAAGACTGCTTTTTCCTGAGGGTTTACTGGAGAGGGCTGAGGTCTTTCAGCTCTGGGGCTGGAGATCAGGGTGCTGCCATTTTTATTTTCAACTTCTAAAGCCATGGGGAAAGCCTTCAGAGAACAAAAGCCACAGAGAGCAACCCAAATTAACTTACACTCAGTGCTTCCCCTGGCAAGGGGTGGTGCAACTCCACCCATGCAAAGTCACCTGAGAATTAGCATAGCAGGCTCCTACCCCAGAAGACCAGCTGGAACATCAGGAGAATACCAAGTTTATGGAGCACACAGAACTATAAAACTCCAGTGCTAGGGAAAGTAGTATACAGAATTTGAGGTTTTTCTCATGATTCTTTTATCTTTCAGATTAAAATTTTCCTTCTCCTTTTTTCTTTTTTCCTTTTCAACTAGTTTCTTATTTTATCAAATCTTTGCTTTTAAGTCTTCTTTTAATTTTCATTTTTACATTTATATTTTAAAGATACATTCTTCGTTTTTGGCTTTCCTTCACTGTATTCAATTTTCTTTTTGTATATAAATAAGTTTTGTTTTTTTTTTTTACAATTTTGGGATTTAGTGTTTTCTAACAAACAGATCAAAATACACCCAGGGCCAAGTGGATCACCCTGTTGTGTCCACCAGTGAGATTATATTCCCTTTTTTAAATTTTTTTGCCTTTTTCTTTTTCGGGGGTGTGGTTCTGATGTCTTCATATTTATCTAGTGTGCATTTCCCTTGGGTCATAGCTGATATTTTTTATTTTGTTCTCTCATTCATCCATTCTTCTCTGGGGAAAATAGCTAGAAGGAGGAATTCACAACAAAATAAAGAAGCAGACATTCTCTGCTACAAACCTAATCAATATTGGATATAAGTAAAATGTCAGAGCTGAAATTCAGGATAATGATTATAAAGTTACTAGCAGAGCTTTAAAAAACCACGAAAGACACTAGAGAACCTCTTAATGCCAAAATAAAATCTAATCAGGTCAAAATAGCTGCACCTGAGTGGCTCAGTTGGTTAGGCATCTGTCTTCAGTTCATGTCATGATGATTCTGGGGTCCTGGGATCAAGGCCCACATCAGGCTCCCTGCTTAGGGGAAAGCCTGCTTCTCCTTCTCTCTCTGTCCCTGCCCCCTGCTCATTCTCTCTCTCTCTCTCTCTCACTATCCCAAATAAGTAAATAAAATCTTAAAAAAAAAAAAAAGCTTTAATCAAGCCAAAATTGAAAATGCTTTAACTGAGATGCAGTCTAAAATGGATGCTCTAATAGCTAGGGTAAATGAGGCAAGAAAGTCAATGACATAGAAGACAGGACGATGGAAAGGAAGGAAGCTGAGGAAAAGAGAGAAAAACAGCTAATGGATCATAAGGGGAGGATTTAAGAAATTGGCTCTACCATGAAGTAAAAAAACATTAGAATTATTGAGGTCCCAGAGAAAGAAGAAAGATAGAGAGGGACAGAAGGTGTATTTGAGCAAATCATAGCTGAAAACTTCCCTAATCTAGGGAAGGAAACAGGCATTCAAGTCCAGGAGGTACAGAAAACACCCCTCAAAATCAATAATAATAGGTCAACATCCCAACATATAATAGTAAAGTTTGCAAATGTCAGAGATAAAGAGAAAATCCTGAAAGCAGCTTGAGACAATGAACTCTTTAACCTACAAGGGTGGGAATATTGGACTGATAGCAGACCTATCTACAGAGACCTGGCAGGCCAGAAAGGGCTGGCATGATATATTCAGGGTACTAAAAGAGAAAAAAACACACAGCCAAGAATACTTTATCCAACAAGGCTGTCATTCAGAATGGAAGGAAAGATAAAGAGCTTCCAGGATAACAGAAACTAAAAGAACTTATAATCTCTAAACCAGGCTTGCAAGAAATATTAAAGGCGATCCTTTAAGCAAAGAGAGAACCCAAAAGTAACATATACCAGAAAGAAAAGAGACAATCTACAAAAATAGGGACTTTATAGGTAATACAATGGCACTAAATTCATATCTCTCAATAGTTACTCTGAATATAAATGGGCTAAGTGTTCCAATCAAAAGACACAGGGTATCAGATTAGATAAAAAAGCAAGACCATCCATATGCTATATACAAGAGAGTCATTTTATACTTAAAGTCACCTCTAGATTGAAATTGAGGGGATGGGGAACTATTTATCATGGTAATGGACATCAAAAGAAAGCTGGGGTAGCAATCCTCATATCAGACAAATTAGATTTTAAACCAAAGACTATACTAAGGGATGAAGAGGGACACTATATCATACTTAAAGGGCTTATCCAACAAGAAGAGCTAACAATTGTAAATATTTATGCTCCTAACTTGGGAGCAACCAATTATAAAAACAATTAATAGCCAAATTAAAGAAACACATTGATAATAATACAATAATGGTAGGGTACTTCAACACTCCACTCACAGCAATGGACAGATCATCTAAGCAGAAAATCAACAAGGAAACAAGGGATTCGAATGACACACTGGACCAGACGGACTTCACAGATCTATATAGAGCATTCCATGTTAAAGCAACAAAATACACATTCTTCTCAAGTTGCACATGGAACATTCTCCAGAAGAGGTCAAAGAGTGGGTCACAAATCAGGTCTCAATTGGTACCAAAAAAAAGACTGGGATTTTCCCCTACATATTTCCAGACCACAATGCTTTGAGAGTTGAACTCAGTCACAAAAGGTAATTTGGAAGGAACTCAAACACTTAGAGGTTAAAGAGCATCCTACTAAAGAATGAATGGGTCAACCAGGAAATCAAAAAAGAATTTAAAAAATTCATGGAAATAAATGAAAATAAAAACACAATAGTTCAATACCTTTGAGAAACAGCAAAGGTAGTCCTCAGACAGAAGTACAATGCAAGCCTTTCTCAAAAATTAGTAAAGTCTCAAATACACAAATTAACCTTATACCTAAAGGAGCTGGAGAAAGAACAGCAAATAAAGCCTAAACCAAGGAGAAGAGAAATAATAAAGATTAAAGCAGAAATCAATGAAATAGAAAAAAAAGAACAGAAGAACAAATCAATGAAACTAGAAGCTAATTCTTTGAAAGAATTAACAAGGTTGATAAACTTCTTGCTAGACGTATCTCCAAAGGCAAGGGAAATTGGAAGAGAAGATTCAAAACTTAACCAAACAAAAGCTCTGACATAGATAGTGTTCCACAAACATAAATGAAGGCCAACAGTACATGAATCTCTCAACCCTGGGCTAGCCACTTACACGGGACACAGAAATCAATGAAATCTAAGCGCAACATGACGCGCATTTAAGCATACAGGCTAGAGTTCACAGTGGACAAGCTCCACAGCGGGCAAACTAGAGCCCATGGAGGCACACATGTCTTCAGAAATGCTTGCAAGACAATGTCCAGCCCACCCTGGGGACTTGGCCAAGCAAACAGTGTCTGGTCAATTATTGGGTCTTCCTCATTTGTGTCTCCTCATTTGTGTCTCCTGTATATAAATATGTCATTGAATCAATTACAAAACAACATAAAACTAAAGTGCCAAAATAAGTAGTATATAATAAACTGCAATGAAACCTAGATAAGGAATATATTCTCAATTCTGGCACTGATTATAGGAAACTTGTCATTGTCACCTTGTCACAACATTACAGTAATATGGAAACAGGACTTCAAAATAAATAAGAACAACTTCAAAAACAGCTCACAAAACTTCTGATTATTTTATAGTTACTCCATGTCCCTTAGAGTCACTTCACATTGATTTAGGTTTCAGTATTTCTCACCATTCCCCAAACTCATATTTTCTCTATTTGGAAGATATTTCATGCAGGTATACTCCAAGGAAATTACTTGCTTTCTTTCATATATTAACATAGACTTTGTCTAGGTGGTTATATTCTGGGAAATTGGTATATTATTTGAAATACATGAATCTTTTAGTCTCTTTTCCATTTGCAGTTCCAGTTATTCAGTTCACCATAGGTTACATTGCTTTACCAAAAAAAAAAAAAAAAGCACTGTAGTTTGTTTTGTAAAAATGATGAATATTTCTTTAGTGGGTAGGCATCTAGACCTTCCCTGCCTCTTCCATCTTCTTCAGTTCAGTTTTTTAAATACTTTCTGAATGTCAAAATGGAAAATAAATAAAAACAATTTGATTTCTATCAAAATAGCCTCATACAATATCCTTCCTCCTCAAAAAAGGATTTAAAAGGTTTTGCTAAAAAACAAGACAGAGAAGCATAAAATAAAAATATTATAGAAACAGAAATGGGAAATGAGGATTGAGGAGGATAAATGGAGCAGGGAGCCAACAGAGTAAGTAAACTTAGGTATAATTTTCCTGTCAGCCAAAATGAAAAGGGATATATTATCTGTTATAACTTACAAAGTCAGCAAAGAGGGAACATACAAATTCTTCATACTATAAACATAATGATAGAGCCAACAAATCAAATAATCTCCCAAACTACCTTAAGGTAGAAGTAATATCTTACCATTGTTTTAGCTCAACAACTACTTGTAAGCATGTGAAGTGTGTAAGGATTTACACTAGGCATTGCACTGAATATTAAGATGCAAAAATTTCTAGTTCCTGCCTATAGAATATGTATCTTCCAGCAGAACAAACAAAATGTGTACATATAAGGGAAACTGACTATTCAAGCCTGTGTATTTTAAAGGTGAAACAAACTGTGCAGCCATTTAGAAGCCGACAGAGTGGGAAGAAGGAGAGCCTGTTCCAGGCTTGATATAACCATAAGACAAGCAATTCTAAGAAAATTTTGGCCTGGGATTTAAGCACACATAGCAGAATGTTCTTGGATGTCCTGAGGTCATAGATGAAGTCAGAATCCAGGATATCAAGGCAAACTGAATGACATGAGTTTTCATATCCAAGACAACTGAACAGATTTGGCTTTGAGATCCCAGCCAGGAAGAAAGACACAATGGAGTAAAATCCAAAAATACATCCACTACTACGGTTTCAATCTTTAAGTCAGCTATCTAGAAACAAGTGAAGAATGAGGTTCCATCCCAGAGCCTTGAACCCCTTTCAAATAGATTCCTTGGAATAAGTGATTGAGGAGCAGCAATGGGGCTTACCAAAGTGAGTCAGTACTCCACAAGGGCTAGTATCTGCTCAGAAAACCAATTCTGGGAGTCACGTTCTGAGAACCAGGAACCCTCAAACCAATTCCAGAGCATTCAGAGAATAGCAGAGGATAACAAGGTGTCTGGAAATTATTTCATGTGAGGACTTATTAAAATAATCAAGCATCTGGGCTCCTGGGCAGCTTAGTGGGTTGAGCAGTCAACTCCTGATTTCAGCTCAGGTCATGATCTCAGAGTTCTGAGATCGAGTTCTAAATCAGGCTCCATAGCAGGGAGTCTGCTTGGGATTCTTTCTCCCCCTCCTTCCCTTTCCACTCTTTCTCAAAATAAATAAATCTTTTAAAAAAATAATTGAGAGAATGGCGGCCTGGAGAGGTCAGGGAAGCTGTTTTCTCTTTCTCCACAGCTCACCCTACCTAACTCAACCATTTGGCTATTCCTCAGTCACATCCTTTTATAATCAACCGCTGATCGGTGGGCTGCTTCAGGAGACACTGCCAGGAGCCCTGGAGGGATGTGCTTTCACTCACCTCTGCACTACAGCCTGACACAGAGCAGAGTCCTTAAGGCAACTGGCTTCACAGTTTTCCGTCTGGCAGAGGCTTGCTGAGCTCCAGATCTCTTTGGGGACTGAGAGGGAGAGAAGGCAAGATGGCGGAGGTGTAGGAGGCACAGAGAGCCCTGGGAATCAGAAGTCCAGCTAAAGAGGAGGAAACCACTCTGAAAGGGAGCAAACGCAACAGCAGAGAGAAGAAAATAAGAACAGCAATTCTAGGAGCAGAAAATCGACCACTTTCAGAAAGGTAGGATGTGTGGAAAAAGTGAATTTAAAGTGATGGGAAGAGAGACCCCGGGGGGAGGGGCCAGCTCCCAGCAGCTGCAGAGCCAC
>JAQQSY010007098.1:0-10657 GCA_028646535.1 Procyon lotor
TTGTGATCTCTCTCTCTCTCTGTCAAATAAATAAAAAATCTTAAAAAAAGAAAAAGATTTTCTCAGAAAAGCTCACAGCTGAAAAGTTTAACACCTAGAGAAAAATCAGTATTGGTTTTATAGAAAACTTGCCAGGACTTGTCCAGATTCTTCTTTGATAATTTTTTTTTCTTTTTTTCTTCTTTGATAATTTTTGATGGCCCTGCATCTTTGTAACTCTAAAAAAGTTACGTTAAGCTAATGGGCATGTTTTTCTAAGCTCAGTATTTTTTTGTGATAGGTAGATTGGTCAAGGTGATGGTTCTTGTTCCCTTGGGGCATTCATAAAGTGATTACAAGTTAGTAGTAACATTTGGGGACTTCACTGTCCTTTGACCAGTCCTCCACAATGTAACATAATCATTCATGTCTTAGTCACCATTAAAGTGATGTTGAATGAGTTTTTTCCTGTTCCATTTGAAGTTGTGAATGGTACTCTGGAGAATTCAAATGTATAGTTATGAATGGTATCTCAGAATAGTTACCATTTATGCAAATGAAACACACTTCTTAACTTAGAAACCAAACAGAATTGAATTAGAAAAGAGTAGAATAGAAACAAGAATTGTTGAATGCTTGCAGAGGAAATAATGTTCAGATATAGAAATATCTCAGAAAAATTTGCTCTTCATGATTTCTGCACACCAATAAAGAAAAATAGTTTGAGATTGATGGGAGAGGCTATTAAACTTTGCCTGTAATACTACTTTTCAAACTGTGTTTTTTTTTTTTTTTTTTTTCTGGTAAAATATGGGAGTCTGAGGCATACTGTCTTAGTTGTAAGATTAATTCCAGTTGAACAGAAGTAAGTTTCTTATTTCTTATTTTATAGAAGCCCTTTTGAAAAGAAGCAGTGGTTCAACTTAGTTCCAATTTGAGTGAATATGTGTGTGTATAAGCGCACATACATATATACACACATATTTATGATGTGGCTTATGGTGATATTTAAACTTTATAATTGACATAGTAAAATTACAATTCTTTTACTCTCAGGTATTCAAAAGTGAGACCTTTTACTCCCTCAATTATGCCATCATTGTAGCAAAAAGCTTTTTGAGAGAGAGATCGAGCCACAAGGAGGAGGGGCAGAGAGAGAATCAGATTTCCCTCTAAGGAGGGAGCCTGATGCAGGACTTGATCCCAGTACCTTGGAATCATGACTTGAGCCAAGGCAGATGCTTAACCAACTGAGCTACCAGGTGCCCCTGAAATCATATCTTGAGAAGTTGTGTTTAACTGTGTAGAAGGTGGTCTTAGGTCACGCCTGATGATGTTCCTTTCTGTTCATAATTGAGAATTCTAAATTTCCCTTTGTAGAATATTGATAGTCTTTAAAGAATCGTATTCCTGATACCAAAATCATTTGTGGAATTGTGAGTAGTAGCAAAACAATTTTGCCCCTTTTTACTTTTAAAACTCCTTTAGCATTCATTTGCAATGAAAAATTGCAAAGCACAGTGAGCCCACTTTGGTATATACCATAACAGTCACTCCCCAGCACTTAAGATTAAGTTATACTAGGTTAGTAGCTACATTTCACAGGTAAACAAGCTCAGAGAGTTTAAGTAACTTCCTTAAAGTCACACAACTAATAAATAGTAGATTTGAGTTGAACACTATCTTTTTCCCTCCTTAGTTGTGCTCTACAGCCTCTATATATCCATCTGTCTATCTGAAGTATAGTTGACATACACAATGTTACATTAGTTTCAGGTGCACAACATAGTGATTGGATAACTTCATGCTCACTACAGGTATAGCTACCTTCTGTCATCATAACAGAGCTATTGCAATACCGTTTACTGTATTCTCTACATTGTACCATTAATCCCTGTGACTTACACGTTTCATAACTAGAAGCCTGTATCTCTCACTCCCCTTCACACATATTGCCCATCCTCCCAGCCCTCTCCTTTATTTTTACTTTTTAAATTTCATTTATTTATTTATCAATCAATCAGAGAGCACACACTAGCAGGGGAAGCACACAAGTAGGGGGAGCAGCAGGTAGAGGGAGAAGCAGGCTCCTGGCAAAGCAGGGAGCCCGCCCAGAACCCCAGGATCATGACCTGAGCCAAAGGCAGACATTTAACCCACTGAGCCACCCAGGTGTCCCTATTTTTAATTTTTTTTCTTAAAGATTTTATTTGTTTTTTTGACAGAAGAGAGAGAGATCACAAGTAGGCAGAGAGGCAGGCAGAGACGGAGAAGGGGGAGGAGGCTCCCCGATGAGCAGAGAGCCTGATCCCTGAGATCATGATCTGAGCTGAAGGCAGAGGCTTTAACCCACTGAGCCACCCAGGCGCTCCTCTATTTTTAATTTTTAAAATAAGATTTTATTTATTCATTTGAGAGAAAGTGGAGAGAGAGCACATGCATGAAGGCAAGAGTGGGGAAGGGCAGAGAGAGAAAGAGAGGGAGAAGCAGGCTCCACATTGATCACAGAGCCCCAATGGGGATTGATCCCAGGGCACTGAGATCATGCCCTGAACTGAAATCAAGAGTTATATATATAACTGACTGAGCCACCCAGGGGCGCCTGTCCTTTATTTTTTTTAGTGAGATTTTTTTCTTTCTTTATTTGAATTTAATTTTTTAAAAAAATATGTGTTATTTATTTGACAGAGAGAGAGAGAGAGCACAAGCAGGGAAGTGGCAGGCAGAGGGAGAGGGAGAAGCAGGCTCCCTGTAGAGCAGGGGGAGCCCAATGTGGGACTGGATCCCAGGACCCTGGGATCATGACCTGAGCCAAGGGCAGTCACTTAACCAACTGAGCCATCCAGGAGCCCTAATCAGATTTTTTTTAAAGAGATTTTATTTATTTATTTGACAGAGAGAGAGATCACAAGCAGGCTGAGAGGCATGCAGAGAGAGAGGGGGAAGCAGGCTCCCCACTGAGCAGAGAGCCCGATGCGGGGCTCGATCACAGGACCCTGAGATCATGACTCGAGCCGAAGGCAGAGGCTTTAACCCACTGAGCCACCCAGGCGCCCCTCAATCAGATTTTTTAATGGTACAGTTTACACACTGTGAAATGGACAGAAACGCAAATATATAATTAGCTTAGGTGTTTTTCTTTGTTTTTTTGTTTTTTTTTAAGATTTTACTTATTTGAGGGGCGCGTGGGTGGCTCAGTCGCTGAGCGTCTGCCTTTGGCTTAGGTCATGATCCCAGCGTCCTGGGATCAAGCCCCACATCGGGATCCCTGCTCGGCAGGAAGCCTGCTTCTCCCACTACCATTCCCTCTGCTTGTGTTCCCTCTCTCGCTGTGTTTCTCGCTGTCAAATAAGTAAAATCTTAAAAAAAAAAAAAAAAAAAAGATTTTACTTATTTGAGAGAGAGGTAGAGAGTGAGAAAGAACATGAAAGAGGAGAGGGTCAGCAGGGAGTCTGATGCGGGATTCGATCCTGGGACTCCAGGATCATGACCGGAGCTGAAGGCAGTTGTTTAACCAACTGAGCCACCCCAGGCACCCCAATTAGATGAGTTTTAACAAGTGTAAACACATGTATAGCCAACTCCCCAGTCAAGAGATAGAACATTTCCATAACCTTCCAGTGTTTCCTCACACACCCTTCTAGTCAGTCCCCACTATCTTAGAGGCAATCACTGTTAAGATTTCTGTTCTTACAAATTAATTTTGCCTGTTCTTGACTCCTACCATATGCACTCTTTTGTGTCTGAATTCTGTTCAATATACATTTTTTGAGATTCATTCACATTACTGTGTATGTCAGTATGAACCCAGGTCTTTTGATGTGTATCTAGAGTTCTTTCCAACAAACTGCTGCTCCTCTAATTTGCTTAATCCTATATATCACATCCTTTTTTTTTTTTTTTTTTTTGCTTTGGTATTTGCATGTAATTTACTTCCCTTTTCTAATACCTTTAGATTTATTTATTTATTTTTAAAAAGATTTTATTTATTTGACAGCGAGAAACAGCGAGAGAGGGAACACAAGCAGAGGGAATGGTAGTGGGAGAACCAGGCTTCCTGCCGAGCAAGGAGCCTGATACGGGGCTCAATCCCAGGACCCTGGGATCATGACCTGAGCCGAAGGCAGACGCTTAACGACTGA
The DNA here is from genome assembly GCA_028646535.1 of Procyon lotor. NCBI lineage: Eukaryota > Metazoa > Chordata > Mammalia > Carnivora > Procyonidae > Procyon > Procyon lotor. Next base: position 4,122 of record JAQQSY010007098.1, read on the forward strand.
GCCACCCAGGCGCCCCAGATTTATTTGTTTTTAAGGTCTCTTTGAAATTACAAAATACATGCTCATTGCAACAAATTACACAGAAGTGAATAAAGAGTGAAAGTTACCTCAGATTTATTTTTATTTATACCTTTTTCCAATTATGAAAATAATGAGTGCTCTTTGTGAAAAAAAATTTTTTAGGGGCACCTGGGTGGCTCGGGTTATGATTCCTGGGTCCTGGGATCAAACCCCCCTGCATTGGGGTCCCTGCCCATCGAGAAGCCTGCTTCTCCCTCTCTCACTCCCCTTCTTTGGGTTCCCTCTCTTGCTGTCTCTCTCTTTGTCAAATAAAGAAATAAAATCTTAAAAAACATTTTTTTTAATTGCCAAATTCAAAAAATATGAAGCAGAGAATAAGAATCTCCATGATCCTACCAGTTAGCATTTTATTTTTTTAAATGTTTTATTTATTTGACAGAGAGCACAAGCAAGGGAACAGCAGACAGAGGGAGAAGCAGGCTCCCTGCTGAGTGATCCCAGGAACCTGATTATGACCTGAGCCGAAACCGAGAGTCAGACATTTAACCTAACCGACAGAGCCACCCAGGTGTCCCACTACCAGTTAACATTTTGACTTTTCTCTTTCTCTGCATTTTGTTTACCATAGCTGAGACATAGTGTAGGGATTTTTTTTTTTTTAAAGATTTAGAGAGAGAGAGAGAGAGAGGGAATACAAACAGGAAGTGGGAGACCCTGGGATCATAACCTGAGCCAAAGGCAGACATTTAATGACTGAGCCACCAAGGCGCCCCAGTTTAGGGATTTTTAGGTTTCCCTTCTTCCATTAGGTTTGTCACATCCACGTTAATCAGTTTTTGTTGTTTCAGTGTTCATGCTTTTGGCCATCCTAAATTTAAGTAGCTGGCAGTGATCTTGGCTTGGTTGGCCTCACTGGGCTTATTTATTTATTTATTAGATTTTATATATTAGAGACAGTGCACAAGTGGGGGAGGGGGGAGGGAGGAAGGAGGGAGAGAAGCAGGCTCTCTCCACCTAGCCGGGAGTCTGACGGGGGCTCGATCCCAGGTTGCCAAGATCATGACCTGAGCCAAAGAGACTGAGCCACCCAGGCGCCCCTATTTATTTATTTAAAAAAATTTTGGGGGGGATGCCTGGGTGACTCAGTTGGTTAAGTGGCTGCCTTCGGCTCAGGTCGTGATCCCAGGGTTCTGGGATTGAGTCCCACATTGGGCTCCTTGCTCGGCGGGGAGCCTGTTTCTCCCTCTGCCTGCCTCTCTGCCTGCTTGTGATCTCTCTCTCTCTCTCTGACAAATAAATAAATAAATACAATCTTTATTAAAAAAATTTTTATTTATTTGAGAGGGAGCGGCAGAGAGAGAGAGAATAAGCTTTGCATAGTATAGTATAGTTTTGTGGTTATGAGTGTAGATTCTGGAGTCAGTCTGAGTTCAAATGTAGGCTCTTTCACTTACTAGCTCTGTATGTGATCTTGGGCAGTGACTTAGCCTCAGTTTTCTAATGTGTAAAATGGAGATCTGTGTAATTTTTCTGTAAAATACAGAACATGTCTCAAAGGGTATTAGAAGAATTAAATGACATCATTACTTGGTCCCGTGCTCAATAAATGTTAACAGTTGTTATAAATTAGGAAATGGCATATTTGGTTGGATACATCATCTTTCTGGCCCTGAATTCTGCTTATGGGAAAGGGATGAAAATGTCACCATCAAAATTTAGGACTGTGTTGCCCAAAATTCATAATTTCTCTTTGGATTTTTTTTTTTTTAAGATTTTATTTATTTATTTGACACAGAGAGAGAGATCACAAGTAGGCAGAGAGGCAGGCAGAGAGAGAGGGAGAAGCAGGCTCCCTGCTGAGCAGAGAGCCCAATTCGAGGCTCAATCCCAGACCCTCAGATCATGACCTGAGCTGAAGGCAGAGGCTTTAACCCACTGAACCACCCAAGCGCCCTACTCTTAGGAATTTCTTATGGAAGTGTTACCTGTGCATTTATCTAGACTATGTAAATTATTTTTTCTTATATTCTGTACACCTCACCTGAGTAATGAGTTTTATTACTTTATATGCTGGATTGGACAGTAAACTATTACTTTTTATTTGTCCTAATAAAAGCAGTAGCTGCTGGGTAGTAAATGTGTACTGTGTGCCAGGCAATGTGCACATTCCTCCTCACAGCAGTCCTTCAAATTACTTATTTACAGATGGGGAAAGTAAGGCTGTGAGAAATTAAGTAATATGTCCTTGGTCACAGCTAAGCCTTCTGGTACTAGAATTCAAAGCCTTCCTCCCTCCCCCACCCCCCATTTTTGTTTTTGTTTTTGACATAAAACTCCTGGTTCTAAAATCTGGGCTTTGTTTCTTTTTCTTTTTTTAAAGATTTTATTTATTTGACAGAGAGAAACACAGTGAGAGAGGGAACACAAGCAGAGGGAATGGTAGCGGGAGAAGCAGGCCTCCCGCCAAGCAAGGAGCCCGATGCGGGGCTCGATCCCAGGACCCTGGGATCATGACCTGAGCCGAAGGCAGACGCTCAACGACTGAGCCACCCAGGCGCCCCTGGGCTTTGTTTCTTTAGACTTCTAACTGCTTTATAATTTTTTTTAAAAAATATTTTATTTATTTATTTGACAGAGAGTGAGATCACAAGTAGGCAGAGAGGCAGGCAGAGAGAGAGGGGGAAGCAGGCTCCTCCTCTCAGGCTTTAACCCACTGAGCCACCCAGGCGCCCCTGCTTTATAATTTCTAAGGTTTGATGCAGAATCTGTGTTTACTATTTCACATCCTCTTTGTTTTATATTAAAGTGTCCTATCTAATTTTTTTTTAAAGATTTTTAAAAATTTGGGGCACCTGGGTGGCTCAGTCGTTAAGCGTCTGCCTTCGGCCTAGGTCAGATCCCAGGGGCCTGGGATCGAGCCCCGCATCGGGCTCTCTGCTCTGCAGGAAGCCTGCTTCTCCTGCTACCATTCCCTCTGCTTGTGTTCCCTCTCTTGTTGTGTTTCTCTCTGTCAAATAAATAAAATCTTTAAAAAAAAAAGATTTTTAAAAATTTATTTGCCAGAGGAAGAGAGACAGGGAGAGCATGTGCATAAGCATGGGGTGGGGAGGGGGGTGGGGAGCAGCAGGCAGAGGGAGAAGCAGGCTCTCCTCTCCACTGAGCAAGGAGCCCTGGGATCATGACCTGAGCTGAAGGCAGATGCTTAATGGACTGAGTCCCCCAGGCATCCCTATATATTATTTTTTAAAATCTGTAAGCATACAGAAGCACCTCTGGTCTTTTTGGATACCTTTATAGGCCTTCTTTATCTATTTTACCTTTTTTGTGTAGTGATGACCACAACTGCACATTCTATTCTAGGTACAGATACACTTTGGTTTGTACAAGGGCAGGATAATGTGTTCTGTGTTTCCAGAGCTTTCATAATAACAGCCAGCATTTTGTTGCATTTTGTAGCTGTATTCAGGATAAATCTAGGGACTCTGAAACCCTTTTCTTATATTGTAACAGGTAGCTTTAGAGCTCATCATCTGATAATTATAGTTTGGACTATTTTTCCATTACTGCATTACCTTATTTTTATCTACATGGAAGCTATTTTCCACATTTCTCAACACACAACTTTGTACCATCATACTCCTAGCTACCACTATAGAGTTATCTGCCAACAGAGAAGATTTCACTAGATAGTTTTTTCTAGATAATTTCTAAAAATATTACTTGGGATAGGTTTCAGCATCAATCCTTGAAAGACCCCTTTGTTTATACATCTTTATAAGGGGCCTATCCTAACTTTCTTATTCCTGTCTCTAATTAAATTAATTTGGAGAAAAAATTAGTTGGGTTTTTTGGTTGTTGTTAATTTCACTAAGTAATCTCTACAAACAACTTGTGGCTCAAACACACAATCCCAAGATAAAGTGTTGTGTGCTTTACTAACTGACCCAGCTGCTAGAGTGAGGTACTCTTTTTTGTTCTGCTTTGTTTTGTTTTGTTTTTGTTTTGGAGCATGCTGTTCTTGAGTTTACTTAAAAAAATAAAACATGGGGGTGCCTGGGTTGCTCAGTTGATTAAGCATCTGCCCTGGGTTCAGGTCATAATCTCAGGGTCCTGGGATGGGGCCCCAGCAAGGCACAGGCTCCCTGCTCAGCAGGGAGTCTGCTTCTTCCTCTGCCCTCCCCTCGCCTGTGCGCACTTGCTCTCTATGTCTCTCAAATAAATAAGTAAAATCTTTAAAAAAATAAATAAAAGAAAAAAAAATAAAATTTAGGGGCTCCTGGCTGGCTCAGGAGCTGGTTTATGCAAAAGAATAAAGTTGGAACCCTGCCTAACACCATAAATAAAAATTAGCTCAAAATGGGTCAAAGGCTTAAATATAAGATCTAAAAATATAAAAATCTTAGAAGAAAACATAGGTGTAAATCCTTACAATCTTAGACTAGGCAGTAGTTTCTTAGATATGACACCTAAAAGCACAAACCAAGACAAAATAGATAAATTGTACTATCAAAATAAAAAACTTTTGTGCTTTAAAGGGCATGATCAGAGCACTTGGGTGTCTCAGTTGGTTAGGTTTCCAACTCTTTTTTTTTTTTTTTTTAAGATTTTATTTATTTATTTGACACAGAGAGAGAGATCACAAGTAAGCAGAGAGCCAGGCAGAGGGGAAAGCAGGCTCCCCACTGAGCAGAGAGCCTGATGCAGGGCTCGATTCCAGGACCCTGAGATCATGGCCTGAGCCAAAGGCAGAGGCTTAACCCACTGAGCCACCCAGGTGCCCCAGTTTCCAGCTCTTGATTTCAGCTCAAGTCTTGATCTCAGGGTCATGAGTTCAAGCCCAGCATTGGGCTCCATGCTGGTCATAGAGCTTACTTTTAAAAAAAAAGATCTTATTTTACTTATTTTAGAGAGAGAGAGAGCAAGTGCCAGGGCTGTCGAGGCAGAGGGAGAGAGAGGGAATCTTTTTTTTTTTTTTTTTTGAGAGAGGGAATCTTAAGGAGGCTCCAGGGTCAGAGCAGAGCTGGACATGGGGCTTGATCCCAGAAGCCCGAGGTCATGACTGACCTCAGCCGAAATCAAGAGTCGGATGCTTAACTAACTGAGCCACCCAGGCACCCTATGTTGTATTTTTTTAAGTAATCTCTACACCCAACATGGGGCTCTAAGTCACAACCCTGAGATCAAGAGTTGCATGCTCCATTGAACAAGCTAGCCAGGCAACCATGTTCTTCTTTTTCAATCTTGTTTTGACTATGCTGAATCTCTTGCACTTCCATCTGAATTTAGGCCCAGCTTGTCAACTTCTGCAAAAAAAAAAAAGCCAGCTGGGATTTTGATAAGGATTTCATTGAATCTGTAAATTAATTTGGGGAGTATTGCCATCTTAACAATATTAAATCTTCTAATACATTAATATGGGATGTTTGTTCATTTATTTAAGTCTTTAAATTTTTTCTATGTTTTGTAGTTTTTAGCATACAAATCTTGTCCTTCTGTTAAGTTTATTAATATTTTTAGGGGCACCTGGGTGGCTCAGTGGGTTAAAGCCTTTGCCTTCGGCTCAGGTCATGATCTCAGGATCATGGATTGAGCCCTGCATCGGGCTCTCTGCTCAGCGGGGAGCCTGCTTCTCCCTCTCTCTCTGCCTGCCTCTCTCCCTGGTTGTGGTCTCCCTCTTTAAAAAATATAAATTTATTCATATTTTCTTTTATCCCTTTTTTTTTTTAAATCTCAGAACTACCTCAGGTATGGTGATTTGTGAGCATTAAATGGGTGGGAGTCATTGTTTTGTTCTTAGTTCTTGGTGTTCTGAGTAATTCTCAAATCTGTATCTCTATATACTGAATAGTTAACAGGATTCTTGAAAAAGAAATTTTTTTATTTTTATTTTTTTTTAAAGATCTTATTTATTTGACAGAGAGAAAGAGATCACAAGTAGGCAGAGAGGCAGGCAGAGGGAGAGGGGGAAGCAGGCTCCCTGCTGAGCAGAGAACCCGATGTGGGGCTCGATCCCAGGATCCTGAGATCATGACCTGAGCCGAAGGCAGAGGCTTCAACCCACTGAGCCACCCAGGCGCCCCTATATATTTTTTTATTAAATATTTTTTTTAAGATTTTATTTATTTATTGGACAGAGAGATCACAAGCAGGCAGAGAGGCAGGCAGAGAGAGAGAGGGAAGCAGGCTCACCACCGAGCAGAGAGCCCGATGCAGGGCTCGATCCCAGGACCCTGAGATCAAGACCTGAGCGGAAGGCTGAGGCTTTAACCCACTGAGCCACCCAGGTGCCCCGGAGCATACCTTTTTTTAAAGGTTTTATTTTTAAGTAATATCTACACTCAACATGGGACTTGAACTTACAACCCCAAGATCAATAGTTTCATGGTCTACCAACTGAGCCAGCCAGGTGCCCCTGGAACATAATTATGTTAGCATTATCACACCATGATATCTTTATTTTTTTATTTTTATTTTTTGTGTGTGTTCACCCCCATAATATATTTAAAAAAAAAAAA
>JAQQSY010007099.1:0-10657 GCA_028646535.1 Procyon lotor
TACCATTCCCTCTGCTTGTGTTTCCTCTTTTGCTGTGTTTCTCACTGTCAAAAAATCTTTAAAAAACGGGGCGCCTGGGTGGCTCAGTTGTTAAGCGTCTGCCTTCGGCTCAGGTCATGATCCCAAGGTCCTGGGATCGAGCCCCACATCGGGCTCCCTGCTCGGCAGGAAGCCTGCTTCTCCCGCTACCATTCCCTCTGCTCTTATTCCCTCTCTCGCTGTGTTTCTCGCTGTCAAATAAATAAAATCTTTAAAAAAAAATCTTTAAAAAAAAGCTCTCTGATACAACTTGATTTTTAAAAGACTGTGTGTGTGCTATATTGATAAAAGATTTTTAGTTTTTAAAAAATTTTATTTATTTGAGGGAGACAGCAGGAGCTGGGGGAAAGGGGCAGAGAGGGGGAGAAACAGAACCTCCCCCCCTCCACCACCCCCCCCCTGCAGCCGGGAGCTCCATGAGGGGCTCGATCTCAGGACCCTGGGATCAGGATCTGAGCCCAAGGCAGATGCCCAACCAACTGAGCCATCCAGGTGCCCCAATAAAAAAAATGTTAAAGGAAAAGAACAAAATTACATTAGAGAAAAAAATCTAGAAATAGCATGTGTTGTTATATAGACTTTTCCAATATTATGTGGATGATTACAACCAAGAGTGATTCCTCTTTTTTTTCCTCCTTTTTGGGCACTTTTACTTCCAGGCATCTAATTTATGGGTTTTGTTTTCACTCATGAGTTGAACCGAGTAATGGATATAGTACACCAAACTTAAACTAGATAACCGTACTGTCTTAGTGGATGGGACAAGGCATTATTAAATCCAAAAGACATTTATGATCATCATTGTTTTTATATGAATGTGAACAGTTGTTTAAACTGCAGGTGCTGGGGCATGTGGGTGGCACAGTCGGTTAAGTGTCTGCCTTTGGCTCAGGTCATGATCCCAGAGTCCTAGGATCGAGCCCTGAATCAGGCTCCCTGCTCAGCGGGGAGCCTGCTTCTCCCTCTCTTCAGTGCTCATGCTCTCTCTCACTATTTGTCACTATCTCTGTCTCTCTCTCTCTCAAATAAATAAAATCTTTAAAAAAATAAACTGCAGGTGCTGTGGTATATTGTGAATTTTTTTTGTTGTAACAGAAAATTTCATGCAAAAGAGTTCTTCTGTCCCAATCTCTGTATATATGCCATCCTCTGTTTCTAAGGGCATTGCATTTAAATTGCACCCATAACCTAATTGTAAGTTCATGTACAGGAAAAGCTTTAACATTTTCCTTTAAGTACCTTTTTATGAACAATAAATGAACTCATACATACTCAAATAAGCCATTTTTTCCTATTTCACTTTTATAATGGAAATTATAAAATTGATCATATAAACTCTTTTAGGAGCATTCCAATTACTAAACAGGAATTCAGAGCCTTGATTGCAATCAGTTGAGCGCTATGTATTCTATGATTCTATGAATTTGATCTGAGTCATGCACAGATGATCAGGGTTATAATGCTGAGTCTTTCCTTCCTTTAGTGCATGACATTAGTTAAGACGTTGGTCACTGCGTGCTATTCAGCCTCCACATGTACGTAAATTAAGGAGCTCAAGAATACCAGGGATGGCAAATTGTTTCTTTACATATGACAACTCCACATGAATGACTTGAACTCTGTAGGAAGAATCATGAGACTATATGTGTGTGGGCTAAACTAAAAAATTGCTGCCTTGGACAGAATGTCTGCCTTGGGCAGAAACTAGGAAAATGACTCTCCTCATCCTCATGTATTTGTGAGCCCTAGATTAGATTATCTGAATGCTTTATTTCAGGCTAAAAATTACTCTATTCTAGCCCATGATTTTCATTTTTTACTTTGGATTCTATGCTTTTCTTTCTTTTTTTTTTAATAGTGCATTCAGAAGATTGCCATAGATCTTCCTAAAGATGCGATGTGTAGGGTATCCTTAGTCATTTAAAGTGAGAAAAATTCTGCTAAATAGCATTTGTATAAACCAAATCAGTTCACCTCATGAAACATACCAGGAAGTTTAAAATGTAGATTAATTTTTTTTCTCTACCAACTTTAGTATATTTAATGAATGGACATAGATCACATGTAGTTGAAGAATCCAAGGACGAATACTTTGGGGAAAATGCCAGTAATTATATGTATCCTCAGCAGGTAGATTTCCTTAATTTGTGTGACTATAACTATCAGGAATGGAGTTACTTGAAGGTACAAGTTTTCATGAGAGTTAGTGATTTTTCTTTTCTTTTTAAAAAATCATGACAAGTCATGACAAATGATGACTTAGGGATTGGCCCATTTTAGCTAATTTGGGGAGAAAGCCATTGCCGGATGAAACTGTGTTCTTCCTCCAACATCTTACTCTGAGCTTTGCTTTGTGGTGATGCATGTGACCACTCACATGTCTGCCACCTCTGGTAGGTCAGAGCCAGCAACGCCAGCCCTTTGGAACAATTTCTTTTCAGGTGTGTGTCTGTTTTGCGTAGTGATATTTGGTTGATGCTATAAGGGTTAATTAATAAAATGTGGATAATAGAAATAGAAGGGTTTTTTAAAAAGATTTTATTTATTTATTTTGAGAGAGAGAAAGAGAGTGAGAGAGAACAAGAGCATGAGAGGGAAGAAGGTCAGGGGGAGAAGCAGACTCCCCGTGGAGTTGAGAGCCCATGTGGGACTTGATCTCGGGACTCCAGGATCATGACCTGAGCTGAAGGCAGTTGCTTAACCAACTGAGCCACCCAGGTACCCTAGAAATAGAAGTTTTAAGACATGATCTAATATTTTCTGCTTTCCCAACCTGAATGTAAATTTAAAATAATAATGTAGATTATTTATCTTTCACAATCAAAATAGAGAAGAAAATGTACAGGAATTAGCGCAAGAACAAGAACTCAAATGTCTAAGTACAAGGTATGGCTCCTTCCTTAAACACTTCAGCTGTTATCAATTATTGTTCAATTGAACTCCGGTTTCCCTTATCAAGGCCAAGCTTTCTAGAGAGAGAAGTTCTCCAGTGATGCTTTGTAAGTTTATAATGGCAGTGAGGGGCTGAAATGAGCTGGCTGAAAACCTGCCAATTCATTTTGTTTTCCTCCACATCAGGTGTTAATGGTATTTTAAAATAATTGTTGATTCTAACGTTCAGTGATGGATTTTATCTGTTCCTCTGCCCTATATCTTAGTCCCTTTACCTTCAGTAGAGGCTGCCTGGCACCTTTTGAACCCTCTCCGTGTGTTGGGAATTGTCTTCCTCATGGGTCCCACCTCTCTCGGGCAGAAAAAACACTTACTTCCCAGCCACCTTTGCAGGTGTGCACAGGAAGGTGCTCCATTCATCACTGGGTGTGCAGGAGACACGCCTTACAACGTGACCAAGGGGCTCTGTGGAATCCATTTTGCCATGGAGATGGAAGTCCAGGTTTCCAGGTTTGGGAGCTGCAGACAATACAAGGTTTGCCTCCTGGGCAGAGGTGGCAGCATCTGCTCGTGATTGGGTGCGACAGAATCCTGGCAGCTGCTCCAAGTGGCCACCCGCTCCTCGGTGTCAGCATGACCGTCGGCGGTGCTTTCCTCCTCAGGTCAGTGTTGGACATGGTCTGGGGCATTGTTTTTGGAAGCCTCAAGCCTGGCCCTCTATCCATCTAGCCATTCCATGAGTTATACAATATTCTTTTTATAAACTCCTTTGGGACCTGCTCCTGAGAGTTAGTTTCTGTTGCTAGACATTAAGAACATCAACAGATACACTGTTCTTCCAGGAGAATATTCTTTCTACCAGATTTCTGCTGAACCTGTGCATCCTTCTCTAGGATAACCAATGGAAATATTGATTTCCATATAACCAAATATATGGTTATATTTGGAATAACCATAATACAGACCACATTTGATTTTCCCTCTGCCTGACTTGGAAATTGAGCGCACATTTATTGTGTACCTACCACCTGTGGCCCCGTGCTGATGCTGGGATAAGATGGGAGGTGGCGGTGGAGACTATAATGCTAAGTAAACCAAATTCTATAGCTTTAATGGAAAGCAAGCCTACATTGAATTATTAAATTCTTCTTTACTCTAGCAATCCCCAGTAGTCTTTTAAAATAGATAGCTTCAAGCCTCTTGCACACATGCTTTTACTTCCTAAAAGAGGTTTTTAGGGGCGCCTGGGTGGCTCAGATGGTTAATCATCTGCCTTTGGCCCAGGTCGTGATCCCAGGGGAATGGAGACCCACGTGGGGCTCCCTGCTTAGCAGAGAGCCTGCTGCTCCCCCTACTTGTGCTCTCTCTCTTTCTGTAAAATAAATAAATAAAATATTTTTAAAAAGAGATTTTTATTTATTTTTCTTGTGTATTTAAAAAATATATTCGACAAATGTCTGTTAACAGATAAACCAAAAGTGGTATATACTTACAATGGAATATTGTTCAGCCTTAAAAAAGAAGGAAATCCTGACCCATGACCAACATGGGTGAACCTTGAAGACATGATCCTAAATAAAAGAACCAACACTGTAGGATTCCGCTTTTATGAGGTACTCAGATTTATAGAGATGGACAATGGAATCATCATTGTCCATAGTGGACAATGGTCGCCAGAGATTGAAGGAAGAGGAGATGGGAGTTAGTGTTTAATGGGTGCAGATTGCTGTTTGGGAAGATAAAAAATTCTGGAGATAGATGGTCGTGATGATTGCACAACAGCATGAATGTACTTAACGCCACTGAACTGTGCACTTAAAAATGGTTAAGATGGTATATTTTATGTTCTGTATATTTTGTCACCATAGACAAAAACCTTTCTAACCAAACAGAACACATACTGTGAACAAAGCTAGGAAACAGATTTCCTCATAATCACTAACACAATTCAACCTGAGAGACAACAGTGATGTGGAGGAAAGACAAGGGCCTAGGGGTTGTAGAGTAAACTTCTGTTGGGTACCAGCTCTGTAATTAGCTAACACTGCCTAACCTGGTGAAACCTCAGTTTCTTCATCCATCAAATGGGTAAGAGGAGGGAAAGGCATTTCATTTCTATAATGCTCTGATTCCCATCCGACCTCAGATTTAGAACCAAGGTCATCCTTGACTTGAAACATTCAACATGTCTGCTGGTGGATAAACAGATCTTCAGGAAATTATACTTGTCTTCCGGAGAAATGGTTTCTTTAAGTAAGTTCTCCCAGAGCAAACACAAGCACCAACAATGCAGGCTTTTGAGAATGTAGAGTATTTCCTGTACCCATAATCCTTCCCTCCTGGAAACTGTCTGGGATGTAGAAATTCAATCCCCATCCAGATTTAGAAATGCAATTCTTCAGTTGCCTGATAAAATGGAAACAGGAAAATCATATTTTTATATTTTGAATCTCATACTATGAATGTATCTGAAGCCAGACTTCATTATTTAGAGTTCTATTTAGGCCCCTACATTTAGGCTTCTTATACGACGATATTTATTTATTTATGACTTCCCCAGGCAGATCATACCATTCAACACAGAATTCATGTTCAGTTGGCAGGTTCTATATTACCAGCTAAGTAATTGGGCACACTCAGTACGCCGGCAGCCAGAGAAAGCTTTTGAGGCCAGTCTGGAGGCTGGGAATCGATTGCCTAGAACTATCTCAATTGTTGAAGTCTGCCTTAAGGAAATATGTATTGTTCTTGAAAATGCCACAATACCAGTAGGAAACACACGCTGGAGACTCAAAAGAATCAGGGAACCGCAGACTGAATAAACAGCCCCCAAACACCCATTTTCCTGGGAAATACGTGTCCAAGACTTAAGAGTTCTGGCGCAGGCTTATCTGTCATCTACCTCTTTGAGATAAGTCAGTCTTGGATGATATTCTCTCTTGTCCCCCACAGGAGGCTGCCAACGAGTATCATAGATCATCCACTAGAGGGTGACAACCACATATGCTTGGGGGCGGATGGCCATTCCATAGACACCTTGGTACCTAGGCACATTGCAAAGTCTGGAGTCCTTTCTTGAAGCCTAAGCGGTTGGCACTTCACTTCTGGAATCTCCCATATGCAGGAGAGAGGGGGAATTATGAATTTTCTCCACATTTATGGGCTGGATTATGTCTCCTTTTCAGACTTCACTAAGAAAAATGTATATATACATATTGTACATTAAAATGTATATATAATGTATATATAGTTTTGTTTTAAGTAGAAGGAATACCTCCCGTCAATTTAGATGGAGGATGTATCTAACAACTGGGAAGAGAGCTTGTCAATTATTTGGGATCTTTTACTGATACTGTTCTGGGCCTTTGGGATGGTTTCAGTAAATAGTTTCCAAGGTTACTTGATTTTTCCAACTGTAAAATGTGGGCTATTTATTATAAACCTTAGATCAAAATTTTTATTGTAAAATAGGGGAATGTGGAAATTTTAATTAGAAGATTTTGGGTCTTTTCAGGAGGTACCTTAATATATCAACTAAAATGCCTGAGATAAGTTGGTGAGACTGGGTCTCGTTGGGACGTGGATCTGGAATCTTGGATTACTGACATGAGAAACAGTAACTATTTGATGGACACCTTAGCTGCCAGCTCAAGCCCGCACAGACACCAAAGTGGCTTACACGGAGTCTGACTGTATTCTTATTTTCTTTCCAGCCCAGCCACGTTGGGCAGCAGTCATTTAATTAGCTCTTCACAGAGCTCTGGATTTTGTCCTTAGCATTCCACAAAAATGTTTCAGTTTTAAGAAGAGGTCTCAGGAAACCAAGACTGCTCATATTATGTATTTTTAAACCTTTTGTGTACTATTTAGACAATAAACTCAACAGTACTTTTTTTTTTTTTTTTTAAGAGACAGGGGTTTTTCTAGTAGGTATAAGGGGGTTTTTCTAGTAGGTATAAGGATAAGCTCCTATTTAACTGCTTCTATAACTCTTCCTGGTGCTCTCCTAGGGGCTGGATACGTAGTGAGTACTCCATATTTGTTGGCTATATAATCCATACTTGTAAAATTAGAAAAATTTTATTTTTTTAAGTTATTTTAAAGATTTTATTTATTTATTTGATAGAGAGAGAGATCACAAGTAGGCAGAGAGGCAGGCAGAGAGAGAAGGGGAGGCAGGCTCCCTACTGAGCAGAGAGCCAGATGCAGGGCTCGATCCCAGGACCCTGAGATCATGACCTGAGCCGAAGGCAGACGCTTTAACCCACTGAGCCACCCAGGAGCCCCTGGAAAAATTTTAAATAAGAAAACACATCATTGAGTGATGTGTTCATGATGCTTTCTTCGGTTTAAGCATAAAAGCCAAATTGTGTCCTTTGGTTTGTTTTACAGGTGATGTTGGTTTGGTATCAATGTATGATTGTGCATGCTCCTCCCTGCCTTTGTTGTTAGTATTTTTAGGAGGTAGTGTTTATAGCAGACTAAAGCTTTGGGAGCCAGACAGACCTGGGTTCAGTGGGTTTATATTGCTGGGTTTTATAAAGCTCAGAGACAAATATATGTCCAGTGCCTGGCAAACAGATAAAAAATTTTTGCTTATTAGTTATTTTTTCTAGCTATATTAATAGTAATAATAAGTAAATATAAAATAAATTAAATAAATAAAAAACAAATAAAAAGCTAGATCAATGATGCAGAGAGGAAGTGGGAGGTGAACCAGGCTAGTCTGGATTATTTGAAAATTCACTTTCCTGGGGCACCTGGGTGGCTCAGTGGGTTAAAGCCTCTGCCTTCGGCTCAGATCATGATCTCAGGGTCCTGGGATCAAGCCCTGCATCTGGCTCTCTGATTAGCAGGGAGCCTGCTTCCCCCTCTCCCTCTGCCTGCCTCTCTGCCTGCTTGTGATCTCTCTCTCTATCAAATAAATAAATAAAATCTTTTAAAAAAAAAAAAAAAAAGAAGAAGAAGAAGAAAAAAAATTCGCTTTCCGTAGATCTTTGTTGAGTACCTTCAGTAAGCAGCATTGTTCTAGGCACTAAGAGCCAAAGGGGTAACCAAAGTCCCTGCCCTGAAGAACATTACCTGCTGGCTTCACTGTCTTAGAAAAACAAGCAGTATACTTAGCAAGTCAATTTTTTAAAATAACACTTGTTTGGGGGGCTTGTTTCTAACTTTTTGAAAACTTTTGTGGCAACAGCTTTATTGAGATAGAATTCACATACAAAGATTCACAGACATGTACCCTGGGGCAAATAATACATTATATGTTAATAAAAAAAAAAAAAATTTCATGATGAGGAAGACTGGACCAAAAAAAAAAAAAAAAAAAAAAAAAAGAATTCACATACAATACCATTCACTCATTTTAAGTGTATAATTCAATGGTTTCTGGTATATTCAGAGTTGTACAACCATCACCACAGTCCATTCTAGAACGTTTTCAGTGCCACAGAGAGAAACCTGTCTCCTTTGGCGTTTTCTCCTCCCTCTCTTCACTCCCTCCCCCATTCAAGGCTACCACTAATCTACTGCCTGTCTCTATAGATTCTCCTATTCTGGACATTTTATATAAATGGAACCATAGAACATGTTATCTTTTGTAAGTGGCACTTAGCATAATGTTTTCAAGGTTCATCTGTGTTGAAGCGTACATCAGCACTTCATTCCTCCTTATGGCTGAAAACTTAAAAATTCTCGTTAATGCATATTAAATACTCACATGTTATGGATTGGGTTTTGGTTTGTTTGTTTGTTTGTTTGTTTAAGTCTGGGGCGGTCCCGTCTGTCTTTCTTCCTGACCACTCCTTCTCCTACCCTTCCTTGGGAGGGTTTTCTCTCCTCTTCTTGTTTGAAGTCAACTACACTCCTGCTGCTACACATACTCCAGCCTTAACTTTAATTTTAACATCGACTGAAATTTGGAGCATGTGGCACCTACTTTTGCAACAACAGGAAATCTGGTTTCTGTCCTTTCTTTCCAGTCCTTTCATTTTGCATCTGTGTACCCTCCAAATGTAATGGCTCCAGGATTCTTTACAGAACTTGGGAGAATTGGCCTTAGAATGGAAGCTTCACATGATATCCAAAGATACATGAACCAGCCGAAGGAGAAAGGGCGGGGAATGAGAAAACAGCCAGAATGCCAGCCAGGGAATTTTCACAAAATCGGGACAGACCGGTTGTTTCTTATTCTTATGCCTGATGGATTGAACATTTCCCACAAGGGCTTGGTACCATCTAGGACCCGCAGATATGCCGCATTTTTCCGAGCAAACTCCAGACTCTGTTTTACTCTCACTTCCTTTCTTCTGGGTTTGGCCATGCAAAGCCCACCGATAAGTTATAAATGACTTATCAAGCATTAGCGTTTAGAGAGTAGACGGCTCCATAAATACCTACTTGGCCTCATTAAAAAGCTACAGTGATTAAAGAGAATGATTAGTGTGGTGCCAGAGGGGAAAGGAGAAAATCCAACATCTGACTCAAACACGGCCAGACCTCTTCTCGGGGCAGACCGTTCGTGTCATGGAAGAGGATCTGGCCTGCGCACTGCGAAACAGAACGTTGTTCCAGTCGGCATCTGAGCAAACTCCACACTGGGGCCTGTCAGGGAAAGAGTTATGGAAAGTGCACACGTTCTCAGAGACGATTACCCTCTTGCCCTCCACGCCTCCTTCCCAACCTCCCCTTCCACTCCCTGTTGCCCCCCTGGAACTTAAAACATTATTAAAACAGGGAAACCTATAACTGGTATGAAATGACCCTCAAATGACTGCTTAATTACAGCGAAATGAAAGCCGGGGGACTACAAATAACCAGTAACTGTCCCGGCTGTCACTGAAGAGGAGCCTGCACATGAGTCATGAGTCATGAATTAGCCACTAAGTGTTTCGCTTCCAGCCACGGGCCGCCCGCCTCTGCCCTGCCCGGGATGTCCCCACGTCGCCTCCCACGCCGGGGGCCTCCGCGCGGCGCTCCGCGTCCGGGGTCGGGCCCAGGCGGCGGGGCTCCTCCTCGGGAGGCGTTTGTTGTGATTCGCAGGGCGCAGGAACTCGGCGGCCCAGTCCCCCTGCAGCCCCCGGCCGGCCCGGCGGTGGGGGAAGTCTCCCAGGCTGCACAGGAGACAGGCTGACTGAAGGAGCGCAGCCAGCGCGGCTGCAGATAAGTTAATGTACACAGAGAGGATGTAAATTACCACGACCCTCAGCAGCAGGACATTGGCCAGGGCCCTGTCAGGGAGAGGACAAGCGTCGGCGGGCCGGGGGCTCGCTGACATCCACTCCGAGATGGAGCCGCCAGGCGGCCCGGCCAGGGAGGACCTCTTGGAGCCAGGCTTTCCTTGAAAACAGCTGCGTGTCCCTGACACCTCCAAACTAATGCATTTTTAATCAGGGGAATTAGCTCTAGGCGTCCCATATTTTCCCAAACCCCCATCTCTTTCAGCCACGTCCCCATCCCCGCCCCCGCCCCCACCAGTTCAGTGACTGGCAGTCCCATTATGTTTCTTTATCGGCCTTGCCGTCTCCCGCTGCTCCCACGCACTCCAGACCGAGCCACCTTTGAAAGCCTCCCGTCCCCACCCCCCATCCTCCCGCCCCGGGCCTCCTCTGCCTGGTCCTCTCCAGCCCAGCGTTCGCCCCCACCCTTCCCTCTGTTTATACAGTGACATCACAGCCCCTGGCTCTTCAAGGCTCAGAGAAAACAGAGTTCAAAAAGGCAAACAGGA